>APFE031552508.1:23915-94324 GCA_000404065.3 Pinus taeda | reverse complement strand
TGTTTGCATTTTCTTTCCTCAGGGCATCAGTTACCGATAATAATGCTCTACTATGCCCTTTTAATTCCTTCAAAATAAATTTCAAACCAATCTTAAGCAAAAATTTAAAAGAATCTACACACCTTTTTTTTTTTACTTTATAGGAGCTCGATATTGCCTCTGATGTATCTCTGTACATTCAAATCATCCAGTTCTGAAATTGTGACCTATGGTAGCCCTCTGTGTCCTCTTTCCAATGCCACCAGTCTGATCCAAATTGGATTCTCCAAGGAAGAATTATGTGAAATCTCCCACATTGACCTGATTATAGACTAGTTCAGTAGAGCGAACTTGTACGACGTGCCACGAGTCGCTGTTTCGACCTTTAGCTTTGAAAAATATATAGAAGAAACTACAGTATGTCCCCTTTCTGCACCATCTTACGAAATTTCAATCCAATGCTCAGAGAAAAAGTTATGACTATTTTCCCCAGGTCACCTGTTTGGAATGTAATTCAGGACTCTGCAAAAAGACCAACTTCCTCAGATCATATCTCCACAAATATAGTGAAAAAAGCTCTGAAACTCGGACCCGAGAATTAGCGCGATGTCTTATCAAATGGGTTTTTTTTCAACTTCTGAAACGTGGGAGAAAAAAAGTTATAGTGAAAATTCCACGATGACCTGTTTGGAGCAGCGAAACCCTAGAATCAAAAGCTCTGATACCAAATGTTATGTAACCAGGTCAAGAGAAAGATAGAAAAGATAGATCAACGCCTTAGAATTCAGCCTCTTCGAGGGGTTAACCTCCTTTACATTACATAAATGAACAATTCTTGGATGATTCAAATGACAAAACCTTCTTTCTATATATAGGAGTCTAAGGAGTCACAATATAACCCAACCAACCTAACAATAATAATATAAATCCACAAGAATAACAATAGAGGGAATCTATGGGGACAATAATAACAATATGAGGGAAATAGGGGCACAACGATATTAATAAGGGGTACAACTACAATAGTAATGGGATAATCACTAGTATTATAGGGACCCAACACTCTGGATGGTTTGCAACTGGAGTACTCTTGGAATCACCACTAGGTCTACCCTTCTCAACAAGAACTTTGGGAGCGGATTCCTTCAAAGGGCAAACATCTTTCTTTGTCTGGTCTACAGGCTTCATCACGCCCGCAAGTGGCCCTTTACTTCATGCGTGGATTTCATTAGTGTGGATTTTGCCGTACTATCTCCTTCGTCGTCATCGTTCTCATTTGTATAGAAATCCCACAGTACATTGATTTGAGATTCTTCGTCCAAGGGCTCTTATACTTGGTATTCTTCCTCATTTTCTTGTTCTAGCTCCAGCTCCACTATAGGTTCTTCTTTGTTAAGGAGTGATCCGATAAGAGCCAGCTTTTCCATATTCAAATTCCCTTCATTGGTTGGAGCAGGCAACACAACTTGACCATGACCACCTTTTGTCTTCTTATGATAGAAAGGTTTGAAGGATTTTTTGTTGTTATAATCTCCTCCATTCCCATTTGTACTCTCTCTAGAATTACTTTTCATATCGATGATTGTGTTTGTCAATTTCTTAATGATTCGATGCAAACCTTCTACATCTGTGGTGTCCCTTTCTTTGACCTCAACCACTTTTTTATCACTCCCATTATTCTTCTTAGATGACTGAGAGGCTTTCTTTCCTTCGGTCGTATGATGACATGTCATGAGACTGATCATTTCATTCTCGACTTTTATTGCTTCATCGATAGCACCTTGTAAGGTTTGTGCATTACTTCTCTTGACCCACATTGCAGTAGGGACAGGGAGAGTAGTGATGTAGAATTCCATGAGAACCTCATCAGTAGGTCTAGCGTTAGCCGGGATTCTATTGAACAAAGTGTTGAACATGATGTTAAAATCCTTGACCTTTTCTTTGGCTTCCATTTTTAAATGGGATAGTTCTAAAACTAAGGCCGCAGGTGTTTTGTCATCGCCAAACTTGTCTCAGAAGGCCTGTTGAAAGGAACCCCATGAGGTGATCGATCCTATTCTCAAGCTAAAGTACCATGTGGAGGCCGCACCATTCAGAGTAAAAGGGAACAAGCGACATACTATATCTTCATCGGCTACCCCGATATGCGCACGGCTAGGAAGTATTGTAGCATTTTTTGGTTTTGATAAGATAGAATATTTGAAAAAATGTTAAGTTAGGATATGGACATTACAATAGTAAATAAAATGTTAGTTTAAAAAATATCTTGATGATAATGTCCATATCAAAGAAAATGTTAGGATAGATGCTCTAAAAAATCAAGGCAAAATGAAAATGTTAGGTTAGAAAGAAAAGAAAACAAATAAACTCTGAAAGTGAGCAAGTCTAAATGCCACTACTCTGTTTCTGCAAAATAATGGTTGTGTGTAGCTTGTTTTAAATGCCACAACCCCATGACAGTAAAATAGTTTAATCTTGACTGCTTCATGCTTTAAATTTAATGTTATAGTTAAAAAATAAAGATCTGGCCAAACTATTTAATCTTGGCGGATAAGTAGTTAGGCAGAGAATAATAAGGTGCTCGTTAGTTTAATCTGAGCCCTTGGAGGTTATAAGGGTAGATTTAGATAGTTTGTTTTTGTAAAATAAAAAGAAAGGAAAAGGGTTTGCTAGCCTAAATGCACCCATTAAGTGAAGAAAAAATGATAGGATAAGCAAAGGATAAGTAGAGAAAGGTTGCAGAAGTTTGATTATTCATTGGACTAAAGGTACATTATCATGTTTCACCATATGTTTCTATGTCCATGATTCAGTTACACAAAGCAAAAGAAGGTCTATAACATAGATTAATTAACTTCCCATTCATCCCCATTCATCCCTATATTCACTAATTACCCCTTCCCACCTTCATACATTCATATTCACTCATTTTCCACAAAAGCCCCTTTTCCTAAGGTCAAAACCCTTTTTGCCTAGGAAAAGTTGAAAAACCCATGTCAAATCCCTTTTCCCATGTAAAATCTCCTTTTACATGAAAAACCCACAAAAATTCATTTAGCCTAAGTATATATGTATATATAATTATATATATATATATATATTATATATAATAATATATATATATATACTTAGGTGTGAAAAGCCAATAACACATAAAAAACATCATAACTTAGCGCATTTTCCCTTTCTGCTCATATTCCACATTAATACTAACTTAATGTATTAAAACCCCTAAAATTCCCTTTCCCGTATATATTAGTTCCTTTATTAAAATAACACAAAACCCTTTAGTTTTATTTAAAAACTATGAATTGCATATCACATCGCAATATTATTGCATCACAAGTCTTTTATATGAATACACTCTCCCCCGGTTGCGATATGCGATGCACAAAGGACCTGGACCCAAAATCAATATATATCAACCCTTTAGTTTTATTTAAAAACTATGTATTGCATATCGCATCGCACTATTATTGCATCACAAGTCTTTTATATGAATACACTCTCCCCCGGTTGCGATATGCGATGCACAAAGGACCCGGACCCGAAAGCAATATATATCACAAATCATTGCTATATCGCATCCGCCCCTCATTGCAGTCTCGACTAATAACAATACCCTCCGCCATTGCGATCTCCGATTTCAATGGGAATCTGGACCCGACCCAATATATATCATAGTTTATTCCCACATCGCATCCAACGCCTATCACATTCCTTTGCGATGGGCTGCCCTTCGCTAAACTGCGATTGCGATATAAACCTGAACTCGATAGCATTATCCGCCCGCATTTATAAAATTTCAAATCCACCATAGCGCATTTTACAAAGAATTCCTTTATTAAATCATTTTTTTATGATTTTAACAAAGAAATAATTAAACCTCCATTTTAACTGCTAAAATGTGTTTTAAGCCATAATACAACCATTTCAGCCATAATACAATCATTCATACCCTCTGCACTCCTTCTTCACTCCACCACCGTCCGATCTAAAGCATTCAGATCCAACGACACTCGACAAATTTTGGGTTGACTCTCTATACAGGAATTACCCACCCGAAAAGTGGTATTCCACCATCCTCCTTTGCTACGTGTCAGGCTCATATCATTTCGGGTGACCCCTTCCCAAAACCGCCCACGCCTTATAAGCGGTGCGATGAAAACCGCCTTTCGCAAAACGACAAAATGGTTACTGTTCACTATCGCGCCATATTTCAAAGGAAAACTGTTTTTCCCGTTTAAAAGCCAAAATGACCATTTTGCTCTGTTTTTTCTTGTTTTACACAATGAACCCTCCATAAACCTATGTGACCAAAAAACCATCATTTTACCTTCAGATACGTCCTAGACTCCTTCCGATAGCCTTTAAAGCTCAATAAAATCATTTCCAACCTTCTCTGCCACCTATGTTTTCCTAAATAATTTATGTGTTTTGCAAGTGAAGACTGTTGTTCCAAGTTTACAAAGAAAAAGCCTGTGTACAGTTGGAGGACGAATATGAAGACCATACCAAAATGTTTCACCCTGTAACATAAAATCCAAAGCGATTTACTGTTGAAAAACACAGTAAAAATATGGAATCCACAGTAAGGATAAAAGGATCACAGTAAAGGTTTTTTTTTTGTTTTTTGTAAATTAGACTAATTCTATTAAAAAGAGAAGAGTATAGTACAATCAAGCTTGCATGCAAGCGAAGCAGAAAAGCAAGGGGGCCCAAGGAAATAGGCACCACCTTGCTCCTTGGCTAAGAACCAAGAGAGGGCTAATGAGAACATGGAATAACAAAGAACCGGAACTAAGCAGAGAGAACTACCCTGAGGGGATTGTTACTGTCACACGACTTTTTTTTCCTTTTTTCTTGCTTACTTTGACCCATTCAGTGGAACTTGGCTAAGCCGAAACAAGTTGAAGACTGTTCTGCCCTGGCGGTGGAAAATCCTTCTTAGAATCTGAGGAAGAAGTGAGATGAGCACGTTTCTGAGAAATCTGAGAGACGGAGGGGTTTGCCGGATCTTCCAAGGGAGCATCCAGCGGAATCTCAGCATTCATTCCGTCTGCAACTATTTCCTCCTCATCTGAACTGGTGGAGTCTGAATCTTCCATAGGCAGAGGAGGCGGGTTCCAACTTTTGGACTTGGGCTTGCGCTTAGGAGTCTTCTTTTTTTCGAGGTACTGGGGACAGGAACTTTGGAGATGTCCTGTTTGATGACAATGGCGGCAACGGAAAGCTGTGTTCTCGTAATCCAAGGTTTGAGTCCAATGGAAATCTCCATACTTGAGATTAATCTGATCCGACAGTCCTTTGCTTATATCTATTTCTGCACAGAATCTACCATAAGTGTAGAGCCCATTTTCCTTTCGCGAAGAGTCTACAGCCAGGTAGCTTCCTAAAGTATCTGCAATTGCTATGAAGACCAAAACGTGCCATAGATGCACCGGAAGGTTCGGGAGCCTGACCCAAATGGGAGTCTTGGTGATGACAGCTGTAGAAGGGTCGAAGTCTGGAAACCAAGGAGTAAGAAAAAGCCCTGCCGAGCTCCAAAACCAAGGGCCTCCCGTTAAGGCCTTCTGATAATCTTCATATCGGTCAAAAACCACAATGAGGAATCCTTTTGAACATAAGTGTATCTCGCTTTTTTTAGTCCAATTGGTATGAATCCATTGGTATAGATCTAATGTGCGAGGCCATAGCCCATTGAATCTGCATACAAGTGTGGCTTTTGCATAAAGTTGATATCGATCATCAATCCCAGGATGGGAGAGATTGATAGAAGGAATGTCCTCTGATTTGTCTACCAGATAGGGCTTTGGAGCCTCAGATGGATGGCCTGCTGATGGAGAAGGCTGTGAATGGGCAGCATCTTTGTGGACAACATCTTTATAGGAGAAAGAAGGGGCAGAGGAGGTTTGCCTAAAGGAACCACCTCTCAAACGAAATGTAGCCACAATAGAGGCATCCCTTTGAATGTTGTAATAGGAAAGAGGAAGGGTATTCATGATTTGCTTACCCTTGTATAGCAGTCTGAGGTAATAGGAAGGGATTCCTAGCCGGCTTTCAAGATTTTGCACGAGGTCCTGCACAAGATTCGTAGCGCGTGCCCATTGCATTGTCGTCTTGCCCGAGAGGTTGACTTGGATTTGAAAAGCAAGTGATTCTTCAAGCAGATCTGGTTCAGATCTGGCCCCTGCTACCTGGTTCAAACAGATCCAGGATTCCTTCGAACCATGGCGAGGAAAGGGAGGAACTTCTTCTCTGAATTTGGCTTGATCGCCCCGGGCGGCGCAAGCATTAAGTATGCAGGGAAAAAATACTTGGAATCCTCTTGCCGGAGTTCCAACTCTTGTGATTGATGGATCTGATGCAGAGATTTTGCTCTGTGGCTTTTGCATGTCCCATATCAATGGATGGGCGACCAGATCTGATATGGGTTGAGTCCGATTTATCATATGGGCCCGATCCGCCATGTGGGTGTCTGGTTCGAAGAACCCCGGTCTCGATCTGCGCATATTCCCCTGGATCGGGATGAAATAGGGTCGATTTACCATTAAAAGGTCTAGATCTGATAGTCCAGGGCTTGATCTGTACAGGGAGTTGCGGAGCGATGGGAATGGCTCCCATTCGGAACTCCATGGTAGGAGGGAACCCAGATCTACGCCAAAAATAAACGGAGCAACGTTCTGATATTCAATGTAAAGAGATTTTCCTCCATACCTTAAACAGAGTCTACGATTTTCCCTTATGCGAGTTCCATTATTGCTGAAAACCGCTTCTCCGCCATGCTTGTTCTCGTCAGCTATGGCCTGATGGTATCCTGACGAATGGCCGTTCGAACCGTTTGTTTCAACCCAGAGATTGTCGGCGATCTTCGTCTTCTGTCGAGTGACGGTGATCTCGCTGCAGTCCTCGTAGCCGATGGAGCTGCGGCTTCGATTGGAGTTATCGAAGACAATGGACACGGTGGCCTTAGTAACGCCGGCCTGGCCCTTCTTGTACACCAATTCCTGCAAGTTCGACGCCCTCACCTGCTGCAGATTGGTGATTCCCAGCACGAAGTAGATGGAGTCCAAGATGTTCGATTTGCCGGAGCCGTTCAGCCCCGTTATGGCGTTGAAAAACGGATCGAAATTTGGCACCACCGATCTTGTGGCGTAGGATTTGAAACCCTCCAGACAAATCTCCTTGACATACATGGCTGTAAAAATGCAAGAATCTCTTGAAGCTTTGAAGTGTTGCTTTGCTGATCACAGTAAAGGTTACTCAGCAGGGTGAAAGCATATTAAACAGAGTTTAAAGAGTATAAGGTAAAAAGATCAATTGAAGGAATCAACCAGCATGAAGGATACAAACAAATTAGCAGCTTAAAGGGAAAAATATCAAACAACAAAGACAACACAACCTGGATAAAAGGGATAGCAAGAAGTAGTTCAATAACTACCCATATCTTCTTGCATGAAGATCTTTTCCTTTCCTAGAATAAATCTTAAATAGTTTTAGGATATTTCTTAGTTTTATTATTGTATAAATAACTCTCTTCTCGAGATGTTATGGGTTCGGAGTTCAAGATTCATAGTTCATTGCTTATAAAGTCTTGACTGTTAATACTACTTTGAACCTGGAAGCCGCCTTTCAAGGAAGCTTTTACAGACACTTGATGTACTTAGTGTTTCTCAAACCTTAATACAAAGCAGAGGATTCTGAATCTGATTTTACACAGTTTTGTGTTATCCTGTAAGTTTTTCCAGTTATCAATCATTGTGTTTTTCTTCATATGCTTATGACTTATAAAGATATCTAGGTAGGAATAATTATGTCTGAATTACATCCTATAAGCTCCTGAAGTGATCATCTATTAAGAGAATGGATTAATGAACTGTCTGTTTAGCTAATCCCCTCTAATCAATAAATCATCAGCATCTTGTGTAAGCTTAAGTATACTGCCTTGAACCTTTGGAACGTAGTTTAGAAGGTTTTCCAACTTATGATTGTTCTGTTTTACAGTCTGGAAAGTGTGATAATCATATTTTTTGCTGTCTTCTACTCACCACTATTTTTGATCTATATCACTGTGTAATGCTTTATAGGAGCCCTTTGCTGAAGTATTAATATAACCCAAAGGATTAATTACTTTAATTCTACAATCTGTCTTCATTCATTGGTCTTCCAAAAACTTAAACCAAAAACCCCAAAACAATTATTTTAAATGCTCTGGCATTGGTAGCTGACCTACTACTATCTCAGAGGTACAATAGGAAGAAAGAGCGAATATGGTTATCAGCAGTGTCTCCCCACTTAGGGTTGAATTTAGGTAATACTCTTTCTGCATTCTTGGGTAAGGCATGTTGCTGCCCAGGTACAACTACGACATCTTGAGCAAGCCAGGGAGGGAGTGCTCTCGGAGGAGGTGGGCATTGATTCCTACCCGGAGGAGGTGGTAGAAGCGGATTCCCATCTGGAGGGGGTGATAGAGGCAGATTCCCACCTGGAGGAGGAACGTTAGCCATATTATGCATAGGGAGGTTCTGGTTGAAGGTTTCTTCGAAGCGTTCTTTGTTAGGATTTTCCAAATCAAGCCAGGGATTATCTTTAGAGGGGGAATCCTCAGGAATTTCTTCCCAAGGAGTGTCGATACTTTGCAAGGAATCTAGCACAATATCTTCAAGAGAAGGGACTGCAGATGTCTCTTCTCTTATGGGAAAGACCATCAGATTTCTTTTAGTTGTCGAAGGTAAAGAGTGAAAGATGGGGAGCTGACAGAGGGAATGAGCATAAGCCTGAGTAAGTACTTTGATTGGTTGTTCCTGAGTGATAGGATACTCCCACAGTCTCTCTTCTTTGGGTGACCCAAACACGGGACCTAGAGGGATATCTAATTCTTTGAAATGAGGCTCTTCCAAATGAGCGAAATGATATTTTCGATCTTTACGATCCATACATTAATCTTTTCGAATCTATGCATGACATTTATATATGAAATTATGAAAATCTGTGGATGGCGTTTCAGGCCCTCCTTCTAGTGCCAATTTGTTGACACGATGAATTTTTGCTATGCCAACAAGGGGAACTAACTCGATCGCAAGCCCTGATTAGATCTGCTTTTGTTTGGAATGGCTAGTTCCGAACGGGTTTTAAAGGACCCCGTAAAATGTTATAGGTGTTGAAAGATTGCTCCCCGGAGGAAGACTTCCATTAAATCAACAAAAGAAACAACTAACCTATATATATTAAGTCCTATCAATACTAATTCTAACTACTTATGCTAGTCCTAACTATTCTAATCTATCCTGCAGGAGCATAATAAAATAGATTAAACATCATATATAGATTCCAAGTCCAAATGAATCAATTACGGAGTTCATAGATGAACAAGGTTGTATTAAAGCTTAATTGTAATCTAATTGTTCATACAAGAATGCACATTCCTGTTCCTACAAATAAACTTGCAACTGATGTTTAATATAGTTTCAAATCGGGGGCCGCTCATGAGTTAACCATGATAAAGAATTACATTCAAATAACCAGACTAGCCATAAGTTGTATCGTTATCAATATGCATAAAACAAAACACATTTATATTTATGCCAACAACAACACCCTGATTCTAAACACATGAACGAAGTGGAAAATAAATCTGAAAAGGCTCCTTCTTGACCCAAACAATCTTTTTTATTAGCATAATAAATCAAAAGCTGTTATGCCCAAAAAAAAGTCCTCCTCCCATCTCTGGAGGTAATATTTATGCAGAACTAGACCAACCGTCCGTCTCCCCCAACTTTCCACCTTCCTTGCCTTTTCAATATACAAATCAAAATATACAAACGTAGAACAGTCAGTGAAACCGCTGACACGTCGAGGTCACATTTGCTAGGGTGTTCTATTTCTTGGGGGGAATGAATGGATGTTGATTAAAAGAGAATGACTGCGTGTCATCTCTTTGCACCTGTATTGAGCGGACATTATTCCCTATTATTTCCTGAAGGAAACTGAAGACACTGTGCTCCTCATCCCACATCTGACATCATTGAAGGTGTGTTTGGAGGTAATAATACATCGATGCATCAGCGCTGTCAAGAGCGCTTCTTCTTGACATACAGCGTGCCTCCATTATGAAATATGGCGGTTCGTATCCCTTTCTTACAGAGTATGTCCTTTTGTAGTATCGACATCGGTGGTGCATAGGTGTTGTCTTGACATAAATCGCATTTATCTGTTACCGGTTCCACTCGAACTCGCCTTTCTTCTCTTGGTCCTCTCCTACAGAAATAGTTCATATTAGCTATGATTATGAGAAATATGACAAACATGCCCACAAACATACCTTTCCTTCAGCCATAGTTTCTATTTAATCTCACAATGCAGAGCAAGCATAATTACTAAGCCACTGAACCTGGACCATTCATTTTATAAAATTAAAAAAAAAAAAAACCTGGACCACAACACTATATCAAGACACATAGGAATACACCGGAAAACCTGCAGTCGAGCCATAAGGCCGGGATGTTATAGAAATTTTTGGGCACTTCAACCCTAATCATAAATGTCCATAAACTGAGGGCTCCTGAGTCCCTAAAAGTGTTGCTTCACTGCCTAAAGGAACAAGGTCAACTGATTACATCATCTCCCAGAAGTTCTCCACTGAAAACTGCTCATAAATGGTCAAAACCGGACCATACTGAAAGCTCAATGCAGAGGGTGTGATGCATATCACCTTCCCAATGTATAGGGTGTAATGCATACTGTTTTGCTCCTCTATAGGGTGTGATGGTCGGGAATGGACAAATGGCAAGGACAAAAATGTGAGGTGGAAGATCATGGAATCTTCCAGAAGCTTCCCCTCTGACACTTGCCACTCCATTTTTGACCAGGGATGAGTAAGCGATCTTCATTCTCCAAGTGGAAGCAGGAACTATCAGAGAGAAGACACTAATCAAGATCCCAAAAGATGACTCACCTCTCTGTAATCATCTATATATGGATCCCTCTTCATAGAGATCCAGAGGCTAGAATTTTGTAACTTATAGAGAGGTGTTGTTGGTATTCTAGTGTACATTCACAGTGTTGGGTGATTTTGCTTTGCTTGAGGTGAAGAAGGGCTTCTTAGCAGGAGGATGATGTTGGGTCAAAGCTACTCATGGTTGTAATCCTCTTGCTACTTTTTATTTGAATAAAGCTATTCTTGTTTCCTTCCATATTCTTGTGTACTTGTTTATATATGCTTGTATATGGTTAATCCACATCTGATCCTGCATTATTTATGAACTTTGATCTTAGTTTCTTGCATAGTAGTATGTTGTTGTGATTCTACAGGTCCTTTTGAAGTTGAGTAGACAAAGAGTGAGCGGAAAAACTCTATCAATAAGGAGAGGGAATCGAGCGCAAGACTCAGGTTGGCCCTCTTGGTTCTCTTCTCATCTATTTTCATAAAAGGAATCAATAGTAGACTTTGATTGTTTGTTTCTAAGATAGCCACCCATCTTAGTGGGAATAGTAGCATCCATGTGGACACTATTCCCGTATAACAGGAGGCTATATAAGAGAGGAGGAATAATCATTAGACATGAGCCAACCAATACCAGAGAACGCATGGCATCTCCCATCACTGTGACATGCTTTAACCAGGGCAAAACTCAAAATAGCCCATGCAAAGATTAAAGCCTTGACCAAGCAAGAGGCGAAAAGGAGGCTAGACATTCTTGCAGAGGCATCACTCCATGCCTCAAACACATTATCAGCTGTCATCCCACCAATTTTGACAAGTTTTGAAGGAAATTTCGTAACTTGTGAATTACTATGTTTTTTGAGGCATTTTTAACACAATCAAAAGGTCAAACGCACAACACCTAGGGTGTTGCGCTCTTTCTTGGGGAATTTGATGAGAAAACGGTCAGAATATTTGGATTTAGAGTAATGAGGACATGCACCCTGTGCATTTTCTAAGAATTTGGAGACAAACAGGTTAGCCAAAAAGGTCAAAAACCACCAAAAAACCACCTTTTTGCCTCATTTATGGCTTGGGCGCTATGTGTTTACCAGTCTTGGGAGATTGAGATTTTTATAGGGAAATGGAGCTCCAAATTGGAAACTAAAGACATATCTATAAATTAGACTCGAAGGGCTTTCCAACGAGATGTCTTGGAGAAAATTTGGACATCGTGAAGGCAACCAAAAGCAGTCATGAACTTCAAGGTCACCTTTGACACTAAAAGGGCGCATTTGACAAAGAGAGGGTGTGTTTGACAGTCCTCCCCAATTTTCACTTTTTCTCTCCAAATTGATTTCACCTATGGGAAATTGAGGTTTTACTGATGTAATTAATAAGGATGATGTAGTTATTATGTTTTTTGTTGTTATCTATACTCTAGCTATCAGTTCGGTCTTTCTTGCAACTGCTCCTCCTCTCATGGATTCGACCCATGAGACTAGGATGAGTTGGTTTGAGGCCTATATTATGTATTTTCTTAGTCATTGTACTGGTTGGATTCTCTTGGATATTGCATTAGTTTTTTATACTTTGGCATGGAATATATTGGATGAGTTGCAACTATTTTGGTGGGATTCCCGTGGCATGGTAATTTGATCTTGTTTCTTCTACTGTTTCATGTGTATGAATGTTTTGTACCTCTAATGATCCATTTCACTCTATGATTTTTTGATTTTAAAGGTGTGAGAAGAAAAATTCATCTTTGTATGCTCTGTTTTGGTAAAATCATCATAGATTGTTTCATTTCTTTAGTGTAAAAAGAATTCATGACCCTCATGCTCTTTTTAGCATCTCACTAGTCTAAAACCATCTCATCACTATACTACGAAGTTTAAACTACCTATCCTACCTTGCCCTATCAGATGTCTACAATTCTTATTCACTTTTCCCTGACCTAGTTCATTCTCTGACCTAATTCACTCATCCTTCTCACTACCCAACCAAATCAAATCAAACAACCCTCTGCACTTTACATCTGGCCTAAAACCCTAAACTATCCAACCCTCCTAGCTGTGATCCTTTGGAGAGATCCCTCTCTGGCTTGGTAGGGCTAGCTATCAAGCTAAAAGATTGGTCTATGGTTACCTCAGCTGGACCCTTCCTCAACCTTGGAGATCCAGAGGAGTGATAATACCCCTAACATTTGAGCATTGTATTTTGATGGTTTCATGTCAAGGTCCAACCTTGACCCCCTTACTTAGATACTTTGACCTTCCTTGAATAAGGTCCACTAAATAGTTAGTTAATAAGTATTCATTATAAACATGGTCCTTTTTATGAACAAGGCCCAAATTAGTTGGTTGTCTCTCGTTAAAAGGATCCATAGAGAGATAAGGTTCTCCATGGATAGCTATATCTAAAGTACAAGGTTATGATTAGTGTTTTTAAGGTTTGTCATTGTATTTGAAGCATTTCTCTTGAAGATTTCCCCCTTCATGAAGGGCCAAGTGTACTTAACTCTCTCTTTTATTATAAAAGAGATCTCTCCTAAGTTGTATATCTCTTTTTGTTGTTGTGTTGTTTTGCACCATATTTTATGTGAATTACACTATAAGTGGTTTCAAAGTGATGAGCCTCATCATTGGGTAACTATATCAACCTTAATACATCACCTAGCTTATTTAAATCAACTCTTCTCATAATTTCTTACAACTTTGATTATATTTTTCTTAATGAGATGAGTAAAAGTGAGATATTATGCCTAGTGGACTAATGTGAATTGATTGCTGTTTTTGAAAGAAAATCATGGAAATTTTGGCTAATTAAGGGCAGAAATGCGAATGAGACAAGGAGGAGAGATTGTAGGAGATAGATCCTCCTCACTTACTCCTCACTCATTTGAAATATTCCTCCATTAAGTCACACTAGCTCGAAGATACAAGCAGCCAAGTCATGAAGATCAAAAGGCAGTTGAGCTAGTGACAGTTAAAGAGCTAGTTCATCTTGAGTTTGGGAGCTGAGCCTCCCTAGATTTAAGGAATTCATTGGAGACTTTAGTTGTATAAATAAGGAGGCGTAGAGCCTCATTAGGATTCAAATTTTTGACGTAAAATCACTAAGCATTTTTCGAGTTCAAGACTTATGGAAGACATTGTTATGTAATTTTCTGATTTGATAATGAGAATGAACATTTCCTTGATCCAACACTGAGTTGACTCAGAGGGTTGAAGCTCTTGGGTTAGGATCCAACCCTAGAAGCAAAGACTCCTCTTCTTGTATTTGTATGCTTAGTTGATTTCATATATTAATGATTGAATTGTCTTTAGCATTATTTCATTGCAAGTAGTTGTGGATTTGATTAGTTTGCTTCCCTGTGTGCATTGTTGTAGCAATTGCTTAGGAAGGTAAAGGAATATCCAAAATATGTTAGTGGGAGGATATGGCCTCACTCCTTCATTTAGGGATCATGGTTTGAGGAAAGAACTCCTGTGCAGCCCCAAAAAGACAGAATTATGATTTCTCATGGAATTTAGGGTTTTTTGTTACTTAAGCTAGCATTTTACTAGTTTTCAAGAATAATATTTAATTTCCATTTCTGATGTCTTCAGCCTTGCATTAGATCTCATAAATGTTTCACATCATTCTACAAAATTTCCCATGCATAGGGAACTAGATAATAAAATTTTGTTTTTCCTTAGTTAACTGAAAATCTTTCTTGTTTAACATGATTCATGGATAAAATGTCAGTGATTGATGCAGCACAGGAGTTTCAGAAATACAGAGAGATTTCATGACCAACAAACCCATCCTAACCTCATCCATCCATGGTTATAAATTTCTTTCACTAAACCCCTCACCAAACTCATCATTCCATAAGAATACTTCTTCAATCTTTTTGAGCAAATCCAACCATCTCACAACTTTTTTTTGAGCTTTGAAGGAGTCCTAGGCACTCCCTTGCCTCATTTCACCCACCAGTCACCTTCCCTAAGACTTACATAACCTTCTAAATCCATCCTCTTGCTCTCGTCTATATCCTGTAGGAATACAACGGATATTGTAGGATGCATTAGGACATCCTATAAGTTGACCTGTAGTGGCCTGTTTTGAGGCCAAATTATGAAAAAAGCCCCTAGGAAGATAGGAGAAGACTCCTACTTGCCTCCCAAGCCATCTGACCATTCACCATCATCGCTATTCCACTCGCCACACCACCAAGAGAAGCTAGCATTCACATTTTCACACAAAAAAAACAAAAAGGAAAAATAGTTTTTTTGTTCATTTGCATGCACAGCAGTAGAATGTTTGGATGTTTCAAATTGCATGCCTAGGATAGTAGGATTGCACATATGTTAACTTAGCATTCTTTTGAAGCAAATCCTCTTAGTAGTTAGTTATATGAATGGTGTGTTTAGCATTTGATTTTTAGTCTTTTCCTTACTATAGTAGACAAGATTTTCTTTAGTGCAAATTTCCATTTTTTTCTCATTGGTAATCAATCTTCTTCTGAATCAATAGAAGTCTGGTTTGAAAAACCATAAGTGGTCTATCGCTAGCTTAGCAGTGATAAAGAGTGGACCCACCACATCTACTTGTGTATACATCATTGTCATCTCCAAGTTTGTATGAACCTCGGGTTGATAAAGAAAAGTTGGTAGCCCCAGGAGTTGTAGCATTCTTGTTACAATGCTGGTGCTCATCACAAAGCTCTTTCTTGGGCATGAAGTAGTATTTTTTTTTTGGTTGATTTGTTTATTGAAAAAGAGTATGGAAGCACTCAATTTGATTGTTGGAATGTTTTGTACAAGATTTGAATAATCCAATATGAGAATCATGAATTCATCTAAAATAAATACCCAATTAAAAAAACAAATCATGCAAATGGATTCTAGGAAGTAAAGTTATTTGCAATTTAAAATCAACAATTTTCTAAAATTTATTCCACGAAGGCCGCACATTTCTTATATTGGATATTTTTTAATAGAGAACACAAATTTTAGTCAAACTAGTGCTAGTAAATATATATAAGCTAGGGAATTTCATAATTGGGATCATAAAAACGAATTAGAGAAGTATAATAGAAATTGTGATTATTTTACATTTTTAGCCTCAAATCCTACCTTTCACAAGTCATTCTTTGTATTTGGAGCATAGTTCTTGGAGGTTGCCCCCTTGGAGGGGCAAGTGAACGTCACTCTCTCATTTTTATTATCAAAGAGATATTTCTTAGGTTTTATCTCTCTTTTTCTCTTGTGTTGTTTTGCACTATATTTATGTGAATTACACTATAAGTGGTTTCAAACTCTTTCTTGGGCATGAAGTGGGAGATTTTTTTTTTTGCTGATTTTTGATGGAAAAAAGAGGATGGAAGAATTCAAGTTTATTTTTGGAACATTTTGTACAAAACTTGAAGAATCCAATATGAGAGTCGTGAATTACTAAAAAAAATACCCAATTAAAAAAAGGAAAACTAAAAAAAGAAAAAAAAAGAGAATCATGCAAATGGAGTTTGGGAAGTAAATTTATTTGCAAATTCAAATCAACAAATTTTCTACAATTTTTTTTTGTGAAGGCTGCAAATTTCTTAGATTGGATATTACTTTGATAGAGAGCATAGATTTCAATCAAATTGGTGCTAGTATTTATGGTGAAGCTATGGAATTTCATAGTTGGGATATAAATATTCAACCAAAGAAGCATAATATAAATTGTGATTACTTTACAATTTGGGCCTAAAATCCCACCTTGAAGAAGTCATTTCTTAAGAGTTTTTTTTTGGGTTAACAAGCTCATTTTAACAAACAATTTAGAGACATGTTTCAACATATTTAAGTAACATAGTGATATGTCATTGAATGGGTGAAACTATTATAGGGGAAGAATACACATAGTAAATAAAAATGGAATACATTGTTGGATACCCTTTGGCACCCCTTTGAGTGGTATCACATTAGCCAACACCTAAATATATATTATCACTTATGTGTATGTTCAGGTATATAAGAAGTCTCTAGGTATACCTGAAACAAACTTTTGATAAGCTAATCAACTATCTTGCTGCTACAATACACCAAGAACAACACTTGGGGAGACCTCTCTCAAGTTCCTAGGTAGTTGAGTAGTACAGATACATGCATGCTTGTGCCTCTTCAGTTTAGTTCTCTAATATATTCATCCAAGTACTATTTTTGTACCCCACATGTATATTAGAGAGATATAACATCTGACATTTCATTGTCCTCAGTGTTACACATTATTTTCTTGCACTCATGGAAATTGATGTCGTACCCATATGCTTCTCTATTTGAAGCATAATCTTCATTAACCCTTGAATAAAATGGAAGAAAAACATTTTTATGGAAGATAAGAATCTTGTGAAAATACATTAAAAAACTCTAATTTAAAAGGATGTTGCATGCTGGACTGTCATTAAGCTAGGTGGATATTGGTGGCGACCCACCTATTCCACTTGGAACACCAACATTGTTTCATTTCAATTTCCTAACTTCCATCATAGTTTCCTATTTTGGCAGTTTTTCAGGTCCTGAACATTCAGAGTTGTTTTAAATCCCTTGATTTGTCCATGTCTATGGAAGGTGTGTATGTAGGGACCTAGAGGCCCTAAATGATGTTTTTTGGGGAAACATGCAAACCTAGAGCTTGTGGTAGAGGTTTTTAGTCGAAAGTTAGATAGACATTTCTAATGGGCTATCGTGTGTGTCAAACGAAGATCGTATTCCAAAGTTACGACCCTAGGAATTGACGTTCCAGTTAACCCCAATGGAGCCCACAAGCTTTTGGCACTTCATCTCTTAGGGTTAGCCTTTTGATGTTTAGCTTTTTCCATTGTTTCTTGATGATAAAAAGGCCCGTGATGCTCAATGGTTTAAAAGGCATGTAGCCATCACATCTCTTATCGAATATAAGCTACCATCGTTCGAGCTAATTTGTGTCCTTCATGCATGTAAATTTTTTTCAACAATTTCTATTTATTAATTGATGTTATGTTTTTTGTATCTCTGTGTTTTTGGTTAATTCTATATCTCATTTCATTCCTTCATAAGTTTGGATTAGTGGTATGAGAGCAGTTTTCTCTTTCTTTATTTTTTTGTGCATTTCCCCAATGAGATCGGGGTATAAGGAGTTAGGAATTGAATTGGTTGAACCCTTGCAAGTCTGACATCACCAACCTTGGCTACCTCTCATGGTAGAAGAAAAAGAATACAAGGGAGAAAAAGATCCCTTCCAATTGTTGCTCGAAGAGGTCCTTGAGCGACAAAGGAATAAGATGATGGATAATTTTTTAGAGATACTTTGATGAGTATTAGTGGGAGATGCATCTTCATCCAACAGTCACTTCCGAGGCACCACCCCCTTTAAGGTACATATTAACTTTGACATTCCAATATTTGAAGGCCAGATAGACATAGATACTCTAGATAAATGGTTAAATCTATTGGAAGGACATTTTCAGGTCCATAATTTTTCCGATAGGGAAAAAAATATTTTTTCACTCCTCAAATTCACCCCCCCTCGTGTTAAGGAGTAGTGGGACACTTACTATGAGTAGAGGGACGAGGAGGAACCTCCACTAATTTTAGCTACATCCTCTTGGAATTAGTTTTGAGATGTCGTCAAGGAACAATATTACCCTATTGGGAGATATGAATATGAGTACATAAAATGGACCACACTACAATAAGAAAGGGACCAAGATGTGCAAGAGTTCATAAATATATTTCATACCTTATGCACAAAGTTGGGTATCAAGGATTATGAATGACATATGGTACTAAAGTACCGTGGTTGTCTGCGCAATTACATCTAGGTACAAATGGAGTTATTGAACATCTTCTCACTTGATGTAGTGTACTGATATGCTATCAAGATCGACCATAAATTTAAATAGAAGAAGTGATAATTTTCATCTGCGAATGCGAAGAAGGGAAAAGGCACCTCCAAACTACAAAACAAAGGACAAATCCAAGCTGGAGTGACCCAAGACAACCCATCGAAGCCACAAGTAAAGGATAACACCATGAATATGAAGAAGGACACAAAAAAGTTGTGTGAGTTCCACAAGGTCCCCACCCATAACACAAATGAGTGTCACACCAAGTAGTCACTAGTGGCCGAGCTAAAAGCTTCAAATTTAGATGCATGTTTCGACTGAGAGCTTAAAATTGACAAGGGGAAGTAGATTATTGATGCAGAACCCAATGCCACCATTTCCACCACCAAGGTCTAGAATATTAAGCTTGAATATCTAGAGGAGGGGTTGCATCTCTTCCACTCATAGATCTTGTTGAAGGGTTCTTCGCTAGAATTGATTGTCGATAGTGGAAGTCGAAAGAACCTCATCTTAGTAGAGGTCACTAAGCGGTTTGGTTTACTGACCACACCACACCTGCAAACATACACCATCCGATGGCTCCACCAAGGATGAGATCTCAACGTCAACCAACAATGCCTCCTTCTCTACAACATCAAGCCCTTCATAGATTAGGTATTGTGTGATGTTTCTCCTCTTGAAGTTTTTGATGTTTTATTAGGCCAACCAAACTTGTGGAAGTGTCATGCAGTCTATGAGTCCAAACCTCACACTGTTATTATTACTTTGGGTACAAAACTATACATGATACCGAAGGTAGCCCCACCTACCACCATTTCTTTGATCTATGCTAAGAAATGTAGTAATATCATCTCCCATAACATGAAATTTTTTTTCTATCTGATTCACTCTCAATGTAAGGGAAATATTATGGCCACATCCATGACCCCTTAAAAGGGTTCCTTTGTGCAAGATAAACAAGTGGATCAGGTCATGGAAGAGTATAGGGACATTTTCTCCTCACCCACAAGGGTACCTTTGCACTGTCAGGTAAAGAATTTGATTGATTTGACTCCCGGAGCAACTCTACCTAATGGGCCAAGATATCATTGCTCTCTTCTAGGAAATGAGGAAATAAAGTGGTAGATATAGGAGTTTCTATAAAAATGGAACATTTGACCAAGTTCCTCACCTTGTGGGAGCCCAATTGTACTTTTACAAAAGAAGGATGAGATTTGGAGACTCTACATTGTTTATTGCGCACTCAATAAAATCATTGTAAGGAATACGTATCCAATCCCAAGGATTTATCACCTTCTTGATCAACTCAAGGTGGGGAAGTAATTCAATAAGATTGATTTGAAGTATTGCTATCATCAAGCTCCAATAGAACCCACAAATGTATGGAAGAGCTCCTTCAAATCCAAGGAGGGCCTTTTTAATAATTGATCATGCCCTTTAGGTTAATAGATTCCCTTGCAACTTTTATAAGGATGATGGATGACATATTGTGGACTTTCAACAAATTGTTTATGGTTATATATATAGATGACATCCTCATCTTCAACAAGAGTTGGTAAGAGCACTTGCAACATATTCAACATGCCATTCAAAACCTGTGGCAACAAAAACTATGTGCCAACTTGGAGAAATGCACCTTTGGCATGAACCAGGTCCAATATCTGGGCTATGTTAGTGATGATAAAGGCATGCATGTGGATCTGGCTAAGATGCAATTCATTCAGGATTGGTCAGCCCCGACAACTCTAATAGAGCTTCACATCCTTTTGGGCCTTTCAAATTTCTATCGAAGGTTCATATTGGGATTCTCTCATATCACTTGGACTTTGAGTCAAGTTACCAAGGGAAGAGTGAAGGAATTTTTTTTATGATCTTAGTCCCAATAGAAGGCACTCATTGAGATGAAACATCGTATTTTCTTAGCACCAATACTCACATTGCCAGAATTTTGAGACATATTCCTCTAACTATGTTATTGATGAAGTTATCACCCAACATGGGCATATTGTGGCCTATCATAGTGAGACACTCTCTGATATGATTCATAAATACCCCACCTATGATAAAAATATGTATTCCATCATGCATGCTTACTGACACTAGAAAAATTACATTATGGGGAAGGAGATGATCATCCACATAGATCATCGACCTATTTAGTTGATACAGACACAAGGGAAGTTGCAAACATATTTCCATTGGAAATGGTCCACATATCTAAAAAAATTTCATTTGAACATTAAATATAAAAAAGGTAACACCAATAACATTGCAGATTGCCTCATTTGGCCCTTAGTTGTGGCGCTGACCACTGTTCTCAACTCTTATGGGTATGAGACTTCTGGACAGGTGAAACTATAAAAAAATGATCCAGAATTCACCACCACGTACCAGATGCTGATTGATGTCAAGAAAGTACCAAATTTCCATCTTTAGGATACACTGTTATGCTACCTACGGAACCTTTATGTTCCTTCAAGCGAGCGTGGCAATCTAATTTGAGAGGCACACTATAGTATGGTTGCAGGGCATTTTGGTCTCGAAAAAATAGTGGTAGTACTACATAACTATTTTTATTGGCTGAAAATTTGATAGGATATTGGAAAATATATTAGATCCCACACTTCCTGTGCCATCACCAAGCCAACCATTAAGATAAATGCTTGTACACTCCTTTGCCTACTCCTAGCCAGCCTTGGGAATCCATCACCATGGATTATATGTCTGGCCTTTCATATACCAAGCATGGTAATGACTGTGTATTTTTGGTCATTGATATATTTTCTAAGATGGCTATATTTGCTGCTTACAAGAAGAATACTACCACAGAATCCACTGCCAAACTATTCTTCGAATGAGTGTGGGTAGAATTTTGGATTCTGGATACCATTATATAAAATTGGGGAAACACGTTCCTGAGTTCATTTTGGTTGAGCCTTTGGTCATTATTGGACGCCAATCTCACCAAGTCGATGGCATTCCACTCCCAGACTGATTTCAAGATAGAGGACATGAGTAGGATGATATTGTACATACTACACATGTATGGTTACAAGAATCCACAAATATGGGATGAGAGTCTTCCCTATGTGAAACACAATTATAATATAAATCTCCATATCTCAACTAGCTACAACCCCTTTCTAGTGGGCCTGGGATTTCAATTATTGTGCCTGATTGATGTTTCCTTGCCTCTTGTGACTACATAGGAAAAATCTATACATGTATAGTTTGAGGTTAACAAAGCCACCAGGTTTATTGAACACATCCAACAAATCCAGCAATAGGTTCATGACATCCTAGATAAAGCTAATGCCAAGTATAAAAAATGTCATGATCAACATTGAGTTCCAAATAAGTTTCAAGTGGGTGAAAAGGTGTGGTTACATCTATAGAAGAAACACCTTATCAGAGCCCATCGAAAGATCCAACCACTTCAATACGGGCCTTACACCATTACTAAGGATGCGGATAACAATTAGTTTGAGATAAGTATACCTCTATTCCTTGGAATGCACCACAAATTAATTTTGGACCAACTTCAACCATACTTCCCAACATTGTTGGACACATCAGACATTGTTGAGAAGTTGATAATAACAAAGCTTAATATAGATTTCATTGAACAAGAAAACACTGATTGAATCATGGACACACAGGTTAAAAACACTTGCCAATAGAGGATACAACTATATTAGGTTGTCAAAGTTGGCGAGCTCTTGCACTAAGGCAAGTGGCTCACCACAAACAAAATTTAGCAGAGGTTTCCCCATCTCATGGAGGCACTCAACACAATGGGGACCATTTCCTCTTAAGGGGGAAGGAATGATCTAGGTGGATATTGGTGTCTACCCTCATATTCCATTTGGACCCTGTTGTAGCTGCAACAACAACCCCTCCAAAAATTTTGAAATCCTTAAAATTTTCGGAGCCCCTGTATCGTGCAATACTTCTTATGCCTTTGAGATCTGTTCAAAAGCTTTCCAGACCAGAAGAGCCTCATAAAAAGCTAAATTTTCCTATTAAGTAAGGGTAAGTCGCAAGATCCTATTTTAGCAATTCAGTCGCATCTTCGGAATGCGACTATGCCGAACATTTGTGACCCTTGCGACTATTCTGACCTACAAGTCGATAAGTCGCAAAGGTCACGTGGGTCACACTTAGAACTTGTTACGACCATGCGAACCTTGCTACCTCATGACCAATATGTTGCAAGGTCACATGGGTTGCAAGGTC
Organism: Pinus taeda; assembly: GCA_000404065.3. Taxonomy (NCBI): domain Eukaryota; kingdom Viridiplantae; phylum Streptophyta; class Pinopsida; order Pinales; family Pinaceae; genus Pinus; species Pinus taeda. The sequence continues at coordinate 71,333 of APFE031552508.1, read as the reverse complement.
GCGCTTGGAACTTGTTGGGACCATTCCACCCTTGTGACCTCACAACCAACAAGTAGAAAGGTTGCATAGGTTGCAAGGTCGCACTTTAGACCCATGCGACCTTCACACGTGAAATGAAAATTATAAAATGGGGGTCACCCTTATTCATTTTTAATGGCTCCTTTGGTCACACCAAAGATAAAGAGGGTTCACGACTTAGGCACACAAGAATTTTTCTCTAGGTAGGCGACCTTTCACCTCCCCAGTAATCATGTTTTTTAACCAAGTGTCATTCCTTGCCTCCCTAACCTTCCACATTTCATTCCAAGGGGTTTTTATCCCCTTTTTCTTAGATTTTTTTACCTCAAACCAAAATAAGCAGTTTCCCTAGCCCTGATCAGTCTTTCATGACCCTCTCATGACAATTCCTCGATCCTAATCATCCTTTTTTTTTCCAGTAAGCCTGACCATCTTTGCAAGAAGAGTTCTAGGCCTCCACAAAGCCTCAAATCTTCCTTCTTGGACCACCCAAAACCTAGGTCACATGGCCCACTACAACGATATCACTTTTCCCATGACCTAGCGACTGTGTGATGCTATGACCCATCGATTGTGCAACCTTGCGACCCTTGCGAATATGTGACCTGCAACTCATATGGTAAGTCACTAGGTCACACTATTTGAATTATGACCATGCGAACCATCTCCCTTGATGACTTGCAAGAAAAACCTCATGCCAGCTTTTAAAGTTAATTTTATTTAGGCAATCTTTTGCTTGATTTTCATGTCATTGCTCTCATCGTGGGATTGTATTTTCCACATTCTAGGTGACGTAGACCATGAGTGCATATCCATCTCATCCTTCGAAGATGAGATGGTACCTCTAACTACTAAGGCTACTCGTAGAGGCTCGAGAAGCGTTCATGGGAAATCTACCAAGATGAGGAGCCACCCATCTTCAAGGATACAACCTGCAACATTAATAAAACCATGAAACTCTTCTGGTATAACATCTACGAGGAGTTTTCAAAGCTGGACATACCGGAAACCCAAAGAGGGCTTTGCAATATACTTAAATATTAAGAGATTGAAGCTACACAAGATAACATCGCACCCCCTGGTCTTCTCGTGCGCAGAGACTATTGAATGGATCTTGAAAAATATAGATACATATTCATGGACGATCATGGACCATGCTGGAGCACCCTTAGCTGCAATCTCCCCTATAGATATCATAGCCTACTACAGACTCCCAGAGAGACAAGAGAATTTCAATACCAAGTGGCTCTCTGGTTTTGCAATCCCAGTTAAAGATATCCTGAGAGAATGGTGGAAGGAACTATCAAAGTTCCAGGTTAGATTAGATCATGCGTACATAGCAGAGGGGTTATGTAAGGTATTTCAACAAATTGCCACTATCATGTACTGCTTTTATGGTAAGGAAGATTGTGACATATTCTATGACACCTAGGTTCATATCATGCATGTCATCGCCACTCAAGGAACTATCTTCAATTGGGAAAACATTCTAGCATAATCTTTGAAAACAAACATAGATGCAGCCAAGTGCCCACAGCCGAAACAACCTCCAGAATTATTATGGCTTCATATCTCCTACATGTTGTCCATGTGAGATGCCAATTTGAGCACTAGATATATAACTGGGATACATCAACGACTAATCCCATGCACTGCCACTACAAGGTTTTTTGGGACACTGCCTATAGATGTATGATTGATGTGATTTCCGAATATTTCATCACCCCACTATACCAGCTTCTATTTGTAGAGGAACCACCATGGATGTAAAAGAGGGCTATGGAGACAGTGGTCAAAGTAGCACATTGGTTTCCCATCCAAGAGGGAACATTCATCAAAGTGTTCGGTACCCATAAGACCCCCCATGCTTTACTTAGGTTCTTCACAGACAAAACACTCATGTGAGAAGTTTGCTACCAAATGACATAGGGCTTTTCAAGGGTACTGAAGAAAGGAAAGAATAAACCATGGCTGCTCCTTCCCTCTGACCATCAGAGTGTATGTAGTGGAGAATTTGAAACAAATAGAGGGAGAGGCTAAAGCATTGAAAGGGACCCATTTTGTAAGGCGAAACTATTTTAGATACAATCCCAAGAGAGTCATGGCCGCCCATTACAAGAAAGTAAAGTTCAGCTGGTCATATTCACACATTAGACAAGAGCATGAAGACACAGTGAAGAATTGGTATAACGCCACGAGGGAACATAGTTTGAGTGAGCAGAAAGCCAGATATGAGGATCTCCTCAAGGATTCTCAGGAAAATGTTAATCTTAAAGAAAGATCCTCCACCATCAAGAAGAAACAACAAGAGACATAGAGCAGCACCAGGGAATCCAACAAGAAAAAGGGAAAAGAGGTCGAAGAAGTTTTGAGTGACCCTGAAGAGGAAGACATTAATGAAATGTTGGAACAAAGAAATGCCACCTTAGCAAGAAAAAAATAGGAGCTTAAGAGGAGAAGAGAGAAGGATATCAAAAAATCTCAAGATTCCAGTGACCAAGGCCAACTCAAGAAGAGAAGGTGATAAGAAGAGGAGGAAAATGAGAGACAAAAAGAAAAACTATAGCAGGAAAGAAGGGATCACGAAGAGGAAAAGAAGAAAATATAGGAGGAGGAGCATGAGGGTAAGGAAGAAGAAGAGATATAGAAGAAAAGGGAGGAAGATGAGCTCAAGAGGCAACAAGTGCTCACAGAGGAAGAATGAAAGCAACAGGAGGAAGAACTAAGGAGGAGAAAAAAAAGGAAACCAAGGGAAGTGGGCAAGGAGAGACTAGTAAAATAGCCAATCCAGATACATAACAAAGTGAGCTATCTCCATTGGACATGCCTCCTTTTACTCTCCTCACTAGTGGGCACCTTCCCTTGCAAGAATTGAATTTCTTGGAAGTACAAGAAGAGGACGTCCTAGACCTAACAAGGGTCACCTTCAATGAAGTTAGCCTTAAAACTGTGCAAGAAAGGAAAATGTATTGTTCCAGGAATCCAATTGAGCCCTTAATAGTCACCACGGCCAAGGAGATTGTGTCCAACATCATAGCAAACTCGGAAATGATCACCTCATCCAAGACAACTTCCATTGCTGCCATAGAACAAAATGTCACCCAGATGAGCAAACATATAATATACCTTCAAAATAGGCTTTATGCATCTAAGAAAAGGTTCACCACTGTAGAACAATAGAGAAAGAGAGTAGAGGAAGAGAATGCAACCCTCTGTTTAGTTCACTCAATTACAACAGAATTTCAGGCAGCAATCAAAGAAGAGGTTGAGATCCCCAAGGAAGCCATGGCGATGGTCTATGAAGAGATGTCTAAGTTGCATCACACAGTGGCCCCAATCTTGGAAATACAAACTCACACAAAGGAAAGAATCACGATGCTAAAGGAGGCTATGCTTTTTCTAGATAAAATACATGAATTGTCTGTTAAATATCTAGGAGCACCAGTGGTGATCGCCAAGAAAGATTGGATCACCATGTAGAATGCCAAAGTTCAACTCTGCATCAAAATTCAATCAAAGGATAAATTGACCAAGGATGTGGATAGGGTATTAGCTTCCTAAAGAGACCTGTTCAGCGGGCTAGAATATATGATCCAACTTCATGGGGTTCCTTCTATTGGAGAAGTCGGGCAAGCGAGGAGGCAGGAGGATATCTCAAAAGAAGTACATGTTTTTGATAAACACGCAGCCCGTGTAGAGGACATGCTGGTCACCAAAGAAAATTTCACACATTATGTGGTAGAACCAGTAAGGATTTACACCAAAATGGTGACCTTGAATAACAAGGTGAATGCCCAACGTACCACCCTCATCCCAGACGCACTCGAGCACCTCCATAGACATGATGAAGATCAACCACAGATCACTCCCATCGTAGCTGAATACAACCTATGGCACACCTATTTGACAGAACAACTCAACGTGGACATCCCAGGACTTGCTATTATTAAATTGATGAATTATATTAGTAGATTATTTTTGTGATGTATTTACCTTGGTATAATCAGACATTTTGGAATGCGAAAGGTCATGAGGAAGACCAAGGTTCATCGGGTAGATGAAGAGTCACGAGGAAGTTCAAGAGTCAAGGGTAGGCAATGAGTCACCCTCACTCTATAAATACACTCTCATGACATATTTGCGAGGACGTTTTGCTGAGGATATTTTGAGATATACTGCTTAGGAGAACTTATGCTCTTCTAATTGATGCAAGGAGTGATTGTAATATTCCACTATTGGATTTCTCAAATATTTTATGTCATAATTCCATGATTATTTTCTTCACTTGATGGATTAGATGTTCCTAAGAGTGCTTTGATGTGCAGTCTTTTCATGTGTTGTCTCATATTGCAAACTTTGTGTTGCTTCACATGGATGGTAAATGATTCACTAACTCTATGCTTGTGCGGATGAACTATTTCGTTGGTATTGGTATAATCTATTATTTACCGTACATTTACTTATTCTCATAGATTTTAAATTACTATGAACTACTTTACAGTTGTTAAATGCCTTATCTTGTAAAACATAAGTCTTAGTTGAAGTCCGTTGACAGTTACTTTATGTAAGTTTTATGTTGTTAATAGTCTGGCTATTCATGGTATGCATGATATAAGATATTTGTCAATTATTTCGTTGTGTTTATTGAAGTTCATGCTTTCAATTGAGCCCACATTCCACCTTCATATGAATCAAGCTTAACACACCTGAATGACATCCGGGCCTACATACCGGAAGGGATCCCTAAAGAAAATGGTGCAAGCTCTAGTTGGGAACCTACATCAGGGAGATCCCCTTTTTTGTTGGCAGAGAATTCCAGCCCATCAATAGATTTGGTGTTAGAAGGAGGGCCATCACAAATACTAATCGAAGCCCTCACACTGAACTTCTCATCAAGCTAGTAATCAACCGCATCCTCCCATGCCTCCTGAGATACCATACATTCCCCCTTATGGTTTGGCTATAACGAGGTCGCATCAGGAAGAGTCCCAACTTCCCCCTCTTGAAGATTCCCTAAGAGGGGAGGAACTTCCCCTATTCGAAGTCACCAATGAATAGCTTAAGGCCATGTAGCTCACCAGGGGTTTGAAATTCATTCCCACCACTAACTCCATATGCAACCCACACATCTCCATGCCTCATCACACGTGTCAAGGCATCCTCGTGAATTCCATATCATAGTTAATCAACCTAGTGCTTAATGACTATGCAGATGTTGTTGAAAGGCTCTCCATCAAAGGGTTGGACAATCCTCCCAAAGATGAGGGGGGTGACCCTAAGAATACGTTCACCGGTGGGAACAACAGGTCAAAACGAGGAGAGACGTAGGGAAATGATCGATGCCTCATGGAGGATACCCCAGTCAACAATCAACCTCTAAGGGTAAATACAGAGGGAACACTAGGTCGAGGAACCAAGAAATACCTTAGAGATCGTATAAAATTTTCCATCAATCAACAGTTCTTGAGGAACTTGAGGAATAACAGGAATGTGAAAAACACTAGGGATCTAGGACATCTAAGAGTGCCTCGAGGGGATGGTAGGCAACCTCCTCAGACAAGCAGGGGATAAGGTACCGTTAGCGAATCAGAGGGAAATGACCGTCGCCTCTTGTTTCAACAACCTAGAGGCAACTGCCACCAACATATGTTGGCTTGGATGGCTCAATCCCCATTAAAAATTAGAGGCCAACTCCATGACATGCCCCACCATTTTGAGAAACACCTCCCGAAGTTCGACCCCGAAGAGGGAACCTCAACTGATGACCATATTAGCAATTTCTACCTAGCATTAAAAATGATGAAGGTACAGTATGACAACGTGGCTTATCTATTATTCCCTCACACTCTCGAGAATAAGGAAGCCACCTGGTATCAGTTGTTGCCCATTTCCTCCATCCAAACTTGGGATGAGTTCTGTTGTACCTCTGAGATAATAGTTTGTCAGGCTACCAATGCCAGAGCATCTAGAATAATTGTTTTAGGGGGTTTTTGGTTCAAATTTATGGAAGACCAATGAATGAATATAGATGCAGAATTGAAGCAATAAATAATTTGGGGTATATTAATACTTCAACAAGGGGCAACTATAAAGCATTACACAATGATATAGATCAAAATAGTGGTGAGTAGAAGACAACAAAAAATATGATTATCATAGTTTCCAGACTGTAAAACAGAACAATCACAAGTTGGAAAACCTCCTAAACTACATTCCAAAGGTTCAAGGTAGTATACTTAATGCTTACATAAGATGTTGATGATTTATTGATTAAAGGGGATTAGCTACACAAATAGTTGCATTAATCCAGTCTCTTAATAGATGATCACTTCAGGAGCTTATAGGAATCAATTGAAACTCTAATTGTTCCTACCTAGATATTTCTGCAAGTCATAAGCATATGAAGAAAGACATAATGATTGAAAAAATGGAAAAACTTACAGGATAACACAAACCGTGCAAGACCATATTCAGAATCCTTTGCCTTGTATTAAGGTTCCAGAAAAATTTAGTACATCAAGAGTCTGCAAAAGCTTCCTTAAAAGGTAGCTTCTAGGTTCTAAGTAGCATTAATAGTCAAAAAATTTACAAGTAATGAGCTATGAATCTCCAACTCCGAACCATTTACAACTCAGAAAAGGAGTTATTTATACAACAATAAAACTACAAATATCTTAAAACTGTTTAAGATTTATTCTAGGAAAGGAAAGGATCTTCATGCAAGAAGATAGGGGCAACTATTGAACTGCTTCTTGCTGTCCCCTTTTATTTAGGCTGTGCTGGCTTCATTTGTTTGATATTTTTCCCCTTTAGATGATTTGTTGTTTGTATCTTCACGTTGGCAGATTGCTTCAGTTAAATCCTTTCATCCGATACTCTTTAAACTTTGTAAAATATGCTTTAACCTGGCTGAGTGATTTTGACTGCGCATTCCAGTTTTTACTGTGTTTTTCATAGTAAATCACATATTTTGTCTTCCAACTGTTATCTGGGCTTGTTTTTATAAACCTGGAACAACATCTTCTAACCTTCAAAACATAGAACTTGTTAAGAAAAACATGGTGGCTGAGGGTCTTTAATGGCTCTGCCAAGCTTGAAAGACTATTGGAGGAGTCTAGGGTGTATTAGAGGCTAAATGATGGCTTAAATGGCTATAGAGGCATAGTGGAGGTTGTGCTGTGTAAAAATTCAAAACAGAACAATAATGACTGAAAAACAGTCTTCTTTTGAGTTATCGGGCAAATCGTTTCGGGTTAGAAATGCTCGTAAAGGGAGTGTACCCGAAATTGCTGAGGGCTGTTGGATTTGAATGGTCATGATCGGATGGTGAAGGAGTTAAAGAGGAATATGAAGGGATTAAATATGGCAAGAACAACTTGATTATGGATTAAAACAGAGATTAATGTTAAAAAATGATGCTTTCGGATCATTTCCGCATTCAAATCATAAAAACGATTACCTTTACAAAACACATATGGCCAGATTTGAAAATGTATTAAATGTGGCAAATAATAATAGCGGGTCCGGGTATTATTCGCATATCAAAATCGGAGTTGGTGGGGAGTCAGGCCCATCACAAAGACATATGATAATGGGCAGATGCAATGTGGTATTAAACTGCAATATATATATGGTCGGGTCCAAGCTCTCATCGTGATAGGAGATCAGATATCACAATGGCGAGGGGTGTATGCATCGGATGAGACTACAAAAGAGGTGCGGATGCGAAATTGCCATGGAATATGATATATATTGTTTCAAGTCTAGGTCCATCGTAATTGCATATCGTAATGGCAGAAGGTGCATTCACATGAAGGACTTGTGATGCGACAATATGCGATGCGATATGCATACTTTCTAGTGAAACTACCGGGTTTTCAAATATTATATTAAAGGAACTATATATTACGGGAAAAGGGGGAATTCTAAGGATTTAATACATAAATTAATGTTAATATGAAAATATGAATGGAAGGAAAAAATTTATGTGAAAATGGGAATTATATGGTAAGAAGGGATTTTTCATGATGTTTTACTTTTCCTAGGTAAAATAGGGGTTTTTACCATAGGAAAATGGGTTCTTATGGAATGAATGATAATGAATATATGAAGGGGAAGTTAGCAAATAGATGAATGAATGAGGATGAGGGAGGTTAATAAATTGACTTGTATTCCTTCATTTGCTTCGTGTAACTGCCTCATGAGCATAGAAACATGATAAATGTATATTTTGTCTAATCAACCCTTAAACTTTTGTAGCCTCTCTATTTACCCTTTTCTTATTCTTTCTTCATTTAATGGGTGCATTTAAGCTAGCAAACCCTTATCCTTTCTTCTTATTTAACAAAAAGTAAACTATCTAAATCTACCCTTATAACTTCCAAGGGATCAGATTAAACTAATGAGCACCTTATTATTCTCTACCTAACTACTGATCTGCCAAGATTGAACAGTTTGGACAAATCTTTGTTCTCTATCTAGAACATCAAATTTAAAGCATGAAGCAATCAAGATTAAACTATTTGACTATCATGGGTTATGGCATTTTAAAAACAAGTTGCACATAGCCATTATTTTGTAGAAAAAGAGTGGTGGCATTTAGACTTGCTCACTTTCAGAGTTTATTTGTTTTCTTTCTACCTAACATTTTCTTTTTGCCTTTATTTTTTGGAGAACTAACCTAACATTTTCTTTGATATGGAAATCATCATCAAAAAATATTTTTTAAACTAACATTTTATTCACTATTGCATGTCCATATCCTAACTTAATTTTTTTTGAAATCTTCTATCTAATCAAAACCAAAAAATGCTACAAAATTGGCTCCATCTAGGGATTCCTTTCTCCTGTAGAATGCAGAGAACCTGCAGATCCATGTGCCTTCTCCTCGGGCTATGGAGTCCTTGCTGTAAAAATATCACATTGACATCTTGGAAAGGAAAAGAAAACTGAAGTTATGTACAATGAAAACTATTTCACCTTCTTCGTACTAAATATAATGTTTAAGAAACCTTCCATTTATAGGATAAATGGAATATTGCCCCTCAAGGTTCTGTAGCACAAAAGTGTTGTTACCCTTTACTTCAGTAATTGCTAAAGGTCCAAACCACAATTTGTCAAATTTGCCATTCTTTCCTTTCTCGTCTCTCCTAGCATCCCATCTTAGAACTAGATCACCTTCCTTAAAGTCCCTTTCCCTGGCTCTTCTATCAAACAATACCTTCATCTTATTCTAATATTTCTACAATTTGTATTGAACTTCATCTCTATTTTCATTAAGTTCAATAATCTAATTGATTATTCTTGAAAAATCATCAGGTTCATCTATTGCATCCTGCATAAACTTTAAAACAAGGAAAGCCAAATTGGTAGGAAGGATTGCATCTTTACCATAGACTAATTGAAATGGAGATTTTCAAGTTGATCTTTTTGGATTAATTATGTTTGCCCATACTACATAAATCAAATGTGAATCCCAGCTCTTCTTATGATCAGCTAGTGTCTTTTTGATTACCTTTACCAAGCTCTTGTTTGATGATTCTGCAAGGCCATTACCCTGAGGGTAATATGGAGTTGAATGATGTAGCAAAATATGATATTTCTGGCAAAAGTCAATCATTTTAACACTAGAAAAAGATGTTGCATTATTAGTTATAATTTGAATTTGGCAACCAAATATAGATAGGATATTCTCCTCAATAAATTTAATTACTATTGCATCAGTAGCATTTTTCACTGGAATTGCTTCCACCTATTTAGTAAAGTAATCTGTTGTAGTGAGGATCCATCTATGTTGATTACTTGAAGTGGGGTGAATCTCTCCAATAAAATCTAATCCCCATTGAGAAAAAGGAGCTGAAACTATTGATGGAACAAGTGGAGGAGCTACTAATTTATGTTTTCTAGCAAACATTTGGCAAGGAACACAACCTCTTACCTTTGCCCCTATTTGTAAAAACAATGTGGGCCAATAAAATCCTCCTCTCAGAATCTTGTATGTTGTAGCTCTCCAAGCATAAATGTCCTCCACAAAATCTTGTATGAAACTGATCAATGATGCCTTCAGTTTCAGATTCTATTAAACATAATAACAAAATGTTTAGTGGATCATTCTAGTATAAATTTGCATTAATAATGCAGTACTTGGCTGATTTCAACTTGAGGGTTTTACACTGGGTTTTCGAGAATGATGCTGGACACTCAAAATTGATCAAGAAATTAACAATATCTTGATACCAGTTTGACAAAAAATATTTCTCATCAATGTGTATAGGACTGATCTACTCTAAAGGTGGAGGTTCTTATGGATTCTCCCCTGTAGGATGAAGAGAAGGTTATTGTGGATTCTCCCCTTCTGCAAGAACAGAAGGTTCTTGTGTATTCTTCCCTTGAGACTGAAAGGAAGGTTCTTGTGGATTCTTCCCTTGTATTTCTAAAACATAATTGGTTCCAAGTACTTTGCAGTTGGATTCATCTAGAAGCTTAGCTAATCCTTGACCTTTTACTAGCTTGGTAGTCTTGATAGTTAGATCAAATTCCAGAATTTGAGTGATCCATCTACCTCTTTTCCCATTGGTGTCTGGCTGGGTTAATACAATTTTGATAGCACTATTTGGGACATAAGCCATGATAGGTGAGTGTAAGACATACATTCTGAATGATTTCAAAGCTTGAATAAGGGCATAGTCTTGCTTCTCAATGATGTCATACTTCAGCTCAACATCTCTCATAACCTTGTTGAAAAAGGTTATGGGTTGGTCATGGGAATCTTCATTTTTTTGTAAAAGAACAACAGCAAGGGTTGTTTCATAGGCAAAAGAGAAAATACTAAATAGCTTGGTATAATCGGGGCTAGCTAAGGTGGGAGCTTCAGAGATGGCTCTTTTAATTTGTTCAAATGCGTGCCTAGAAGAGGGAGTCCATTTAACTTCACGATCCTTTTGGAGCATGTCTGTTATATCCTTCAATATCTCTGCATAATTGGGAATGAATTGCCTTGGAAAATTAATCTTGCCTAGAAATGCTTGAATCTCCTTTCTGTTTCTAGGCAAGGTCAATGATTCTATGGCAGATACTCGTTTGGGATCAATTACTATGCCCTTCTTTGAAATTATGTGGCCCAACAATTTTCCTTTTTTGATAGTAAACAAGGACTTCTTTGGGTTCAACGATATTCCAAATTTTCTACACCTATCAAAAACTTTCATCAAGTGCTTTAAATGTTTCTGATCAGATTTAGAAAAAATAGTTATGTAGTCAAGATAAATTACCACAAATTTATTTATCTGACCCATGAAAGCGATGTCCATTGCTCTCTGAAATGTTTCTCTAGCATTGGTTAAGCCAAATGGCATCCTAGTGTACATGAATGTACCCCAGGGTGTTGTAAAGGCTGTCTTGTCTCTGTCTGTTGTATCAACATTTACCTAATTATAGCCTAAAAAATCATCAAGCATGACAATATTTGTGATCCTGAAACCATTTGCAGTAACTGGTCTATTTTGGGCAAAGGATAAATATCTTTTAACAATGCCTTGTTCAAATTTCTGAAATCTACGCAGAGTCTTATTTCTCCATTTTCTAACAGGAACCAGATTTGCAACCCAATTAGAATACTAAGAGGGAGAATGATCTACGCATCTAACATTTTCTTAGTTTCTCTTTCTACAGTGGGTAGAAGAGCTAGATTTATTCTTCTAAGCTTCTGTTGATACGATTTTTCTTCTAGCTTCAAAGAAATCTTGTGCTGTATTAAAGATGTGCCATAGGTTTTCAAATCAACGTAAGTCTAGGCAAAGACATCTTTATAATTTTGCAGCAACTTAAAATACTACGTTTTGATTTCTGGGTCTAGATATGCGCACAATTTGATGTTTTTAACATCTTCAACAATTCCAATGTTAATCTCTTCAATGTCATCTTCTGAAGAAATAGACTGCGGATTTTGGAAAACATCATTCTTATCAAATAATTTTGATAAAGGAATGAGTCCCTTTGGAATAAAAATATTTGACAATTGAATAATCTAGTGATTAGCAATCTAGGCTTTAAAATATGAAGTGTCATTTTCTTATGCATTTTCACTTATTTCAGCTCTGTCATCATCAATTTGCAAAAATGAAAAATCATCTATTACCTGTAAAAATGATTTCAATTGTTCATTGTCTTCAAATATTTGCCAATGTTTGAGGCTATCTAGGATAGAAGGCTTGTATTTGACTTGAATCTGATATAATACATCAATATGATCAGGGATTTTAAAAGCACTAGTAGAGATAGCCAAGGCATCTACATGAACATTCTAATTTCTGGGAATGTAAGTCAAATTAAAGGCATCAAAAAGATTTTCAACTGAATCCCATACCTCATTTCGGTAGGACCGAAGTCGTGGGTGTTTGGTCTGGCAAGAATTTTTCAATTGTTTAACAATAAGTTCAGAATCAGTAAAAACACTTAAGTTCTAAACTTTTAGGCTTTTGGCTAGCTGCAATCCTAAAAGGAAAGCTTCATATTCAACAACATTATTAGCAACTTCAAAATCTAATTTACATGATCATTTTATATTTTTGTTTTCTGGAGAAATTAAAACAACACCAGCTCCTGCCCCATCTTTCGTGCAAGAGCCATCAAAGAACAATTTCCAAATATCAGTTTGTTTTGGTTTAGGAATTTCAACTACTTCTTCAATTTTGACTTGAGTTTTATGTTGGCTTGAAGTGAGCTGAAAACAACCAAAGTCTTGATCTATTGCATAAACTGGATGGTTCCTTGGCTGGTCAGCCTTACAAACAATATGTGAAAATCTTACCTATCTATATAATCTCAATTGCTCTCCTCCATAAACAGGACTAATAGCATATGACATGTCCATCTATAGAGTTCCCCCTAGTTTCGCACAGCATGACCTAGAAAGGAGCATTCCAAACTTAGGAGGGATATATGTAACAAAAAAGTCAAGTAATACACTTTTTACTAGAATTTGGGCAAGGTTAACCAGTAAATCCTTGATCAATCCTAAACAGGGCACCCTTTTTGAATCAAAGGTGTACAGGTCATGGTAAGATTTAGTGATATCTAATTTCAAAAGGTCCATGATTGATTTCAGCATAAGGTTGTGTGATGCTCCTGAATCAAGCATACAATTTTATAACATGGAGTCATTTGTTTTAAGATTTACATAGAAGGGAGGCACTATCTCATTTATCATGTCTAAACTAGGGCCAAAGACTACTACTGGGTTATCATCTTGTAGACTTATGACATCACCTTCAGCATCAACCAAGGTGTTTTGTATCCATTTTGTCACTTGGCTTTTGTAACTAGGGTTTTTAGAAAGTTCTGACAATGGAATTGGGATCTTAACCCTCTCTAATTCCTTTCCAACATTAAATGCAGTCAAAATGTTTTTACCAGCTTGGGTAGTATCATTTGATTGATGTAATGGACGAATAAGGGTTGTTTGAGCTTCAGTAGTCTTGGTACGTGGTTCAATCATTGGAGTTTCCTTTGGAGGTCTCCTAGGGCCAGGCCTAGGCCTAAGATCATACCTTTTGTTTAATTTTGCAATTAAAAATTTAGAAAAAGAATGATATTTAGATACCTGTGCAGCTTCCTGATCCTCTTGAACCTGATTCTGTTGAGAGAGAGGAATGATGGTTGTTTGATTGGAAGAAGAAGAATCCATACTATTAATATATTTAGTAATTGTCATAGTATTATCATTAGGTTGTTGGTCATCTATCAATAGAGGAGTAGGAACCTGTTGATCATTGGTAGGTCTCTAAAGAATTTGTAGTGGTTGGTTTCTCTTATACTGACCTTGATTTTGGTTTTGGGGCCTAGCAACTATTTGTTGTATGGTCCTAGGTTGGGTCTCAATCTTTGAAATCCTATTAGATAGGTTTCTAAGAAGAGATGTTATTTCATCTATTTTTGAGTCTTATAACTTAGTCTTTGAGGAACTAGAGGCTTCTTGAGAAGTTTTGAGTTTTCTTTGGGCCTTTTATTCCTTGAGTTTCAAAGAAGTTGAGGCTACCCTATTTGATTCTACTTCTATAGCATTTTTTTGCATATCTTCAAGAGTTCTTGAAGTTCTCTCTCGTAGCACAACAACAAAGTCATCATCGAAAGCTTTGGAAAATATGGACTTAGCTGTTGCTACAAGAGCCTTGCAATCAACAAGCATTTTGTGATAGAGTTTGTTGAATCTTTTGATAAAATCTGCTACTGGTTCACCAAAGTTCCTTTTAAGCTGTTCAAATTCTATGAGGAAGTAAAGAGGATCATTTTTGACACCCCACTAATTTTTGAATATGGTTGTAAGCTCTTCCCAATTTCTAATAATAGCTGCTGGTAACTTCCTAAACCAAATCCTTACATTTCCCTCTAATGACTATGCAAACAATCTCATATAAACATTTTCTTGCTCAATATTCATATTGTCTGCAAAGTCTAGGAAAGCTTGAAGATGGTCCTCAGCCGAGGGACTAGTTTCTCCATTGTACTTGGGAAGGTATTTTAAGTATCCAGGTGGGAATGCATCAAGGTTATTAGGTAAGACTAAGGTAGCATATCTAGCATGTACAATAGGTCGGAAATCCATGATAGCGGGTGGTGTATGAGGTGCTTGAGGTGTATGAGGTTGTCTAGGTGGAGTATGAGGTGTTTGTGTGGATGTAGAGGATGAAGAAGAAATAGAGGAAAAAGATGGTGCTTTAGGGGTTGGTGAACTAGTTAGCGGTGAAGGAGGAGGAAATCTCCTGAAAAAATTCTTAGGAGTCTTAAGAACTAGTTTTGGGACTTGTAAAGGAATACCTTATTTTGATGCAAAGAGAGGATTGGTATATACATAAAAGGTCTCTTTAGGTTGTTCAGAAGAAGAAGCTTCAGGTTGATAAAAAATGGAAGGAAATCGATAGGTGGTAGGGGATATGAAATCTGTGGGTTTATATTCTGGTAGATTGACACCCAAATCAGATTCAATTTTAGGTGATCCTGGTGGTAGTGTGGGTCTAGGATGAGATTCTAATGAATGAATAAGGTATGCTGACTTACAATCAACTCCTTTGTTTAGAAGGTTAGCAACCCTAGGTGATAAATGGGAGATATCATGATTAGATGGGATATTACTATAGGCGTCAAATGATTCTACATATTCAGATTGTAGGATTGAAGAGGAAGAAGAAGATGATCGGTGGTGTCCCCTTTTAGATCTGGCTTTTCTCAGAATCTTTTCAAGATCTGACAAAGGACTAGCTATGTCACCTTCTAAACGAGATCTAGTATGTTTATAAGGTGCCAGCTTGGGAGTGTGGAGTCGCCAAGGTGAATGAATTTAACCTTCTAAATCCTTTAATCACCTTTAAAGGAAAAGAATGAATGAATATCATTGTCCCAAGGGAAACTTAAATGAAATTCGAATCCCTAGCAATGACGCTAGTCTAATGTTGTACCTCTGAGATAGTAGTTGGTCAGGCTACCAATGCCAGAGCTTCTAAAATAATTGTTTTGGGGGGTTTTTGGTTCAAATTTATGGAAGACCAATGAATGAAGACATATGAAGAATTGAAGTAATAAATCCTTTGGGGTATATCTATACTTCAGCAAGGGGCTGCTATAAAGAATTACACAGTGATATAGCTCAAAATAGTGGTGAGTAGAAGACAACAAAAAATATAATTATCATAGTTTCCAGACTATAAAATAGAACAATCACAAGTTGGAAAACCTCCTAAACTACGTTCCAAAGGGTCAAGGCAGTATACTTAATGCTTAGACAAGATGTTGATGATTTATTGATTAGAGGGGATTACCTACATAACCAGTTGCATTAATCCAGTCTCTTAATAGATGATCACTTCAAGAGCTTATAGGAATCAATTGAAACTCTAATTGTTCCTACCTAGATATCTCTGCAAGTCATAAGCATATGAAGAAAGACATAATGATTGAAAAACTGGAAAAACTTACAGGACAACACAAACTGTGCAAGACCATATTCAGAATCCTTTACTTTGTATTAAGGTTCCAGAAAGACTTAGTACATCAAGAGTTTGCAAAAGCTTCCTTCAATGGTAGCTTCCAGGTTCAAAGTAGCATTAACAGTCAAAAACTTTACAAGAAATGAGCTATGAATCTTCAACTCCGAACCATTTACTACTCAGAAAAGAAGTTATTTATACAACAATAAAACTACAAATATCTTAAAACTGTTTAAGATTTATTCTAGGAAAGGAAAATATCTTCATGCAAGAAGATAGGGGCAGCTATTGAACTGCTTCTTGTTATCCCCTTTTATTCAGGCTGTGCTGGCTTCATTTGTTTGATATTTTGACCCTTTAGTTGATTTTTTGTTTGTATCTTCACGCTAGTAGATTGCTTCAGCTAAATCCTTTCATCCGATACTCTTTAAACTCTGTAAAATATGCTTTAACCTGGCTGAGTGATTTTGACTGCGCATTCCAGTTTTTACTGTGTTTTTCATAGTAAATCGCATATTGTGTCTTCCAACTATTATCTGGGCTTGTTTTTATAAACCTGGAACAACATCTTCTAACATGCAAAACACAAAACTTGTTAAGAAAAACATGGTGGTTGAGGGTCTTTGATGGCTCTACCAAGCTTGAAATACTATCGGAGGAGTTTGGGGCGTATCGAAGGCTAAATGATGGCTTAAATGGCTTTAGAGGCATAGTGGAGGTTGTGCTATGTAAACAGTCAAAACAGAGAAATAATGACTTAAAAACAATCTTCTTTTGAGTTATCAGGCAAAGATTTTCGGGTACAGGGAGTGTACCCGAAATCATCGAGGGCCGTTGGATTTAATGGTCATGATTGGATGGTGAAGGAGTTAAAGAGGAATACAAAGGGATTAAATATGGTGGAACAACTTGATTATGGATTAAAACAGAGATTAGCGTTAAAAAATGATGCTTTCAAATCATTTCCAAATTCAAATCGTAAAAAGATTTAAAACTACAAACCTTTACAAAACACATATGGGTGGTTTTGAAGAAGTATTAAATGTGGCGGATAATAATATCGGGTCCAGGTATTATTCGCATATCGCAATCGGAGTTGGCGGGGAGTCAGGCCCATCACAAAGACATATCATAATGGGTGGACGCGATGTGGTATTAAACTACAATATATTATATATATATATATATATATATATATATATATATATATATATATATATATATATATATATATATATAATATATATATATATATGGTCAGGTCCGGGTTCTCATCGCGATCGGGATTGGATATCGCAATGGCGAGTGGTGTATGCATCGGATGTGACTGCAAAGGAGGCATGGATGTGATATTGCTATGGAATATGATATATATTGTTTCAAGTCTAGGTCCATCGTAATCACATATCACAATGGCAGAAGGTGCATTCACATGAAGGACTTGTGATGCGATATGCATACTTTCTAATGAAAGTAAAGGGTTTTCAGATATTATATTAAAGGAACTATATATTATGGGAAAAGGGGGAATTCTAAGGATTTAATACATAAATTAATTTTAATATTAAAATATGAGTGGAAGGGAAAATTTTATGTGAAAAAGGGAATTATATGGTAAGAAGGGATTTTTCATGATGTTTTACTTTTCCTATGTAAAAAAAGTGTTTTTACCATAGGAAAATGGGTTCTTATGGAATGAATGATAATGAATATATGAAGGGGAAGTTAGCAAATATGTGAATGAATGAGGATGAGGGAGGTTAATAAATTGACTTGTAGTCCTTCATTTGCTTCGTGTAACTACCTCATGAGCATAGAAACATGATAAATGTACATTTTTTCCATTCAACCATTAAACTTTTGCAACCTTTCTCTACTTACCCTGTGCTTATCCTATCATTTTTTCTTCATTTAATGGGTGAATTTAAGCTAGAAAACCCTTATCCTTTCTTCTTATTTAAAAAAAATAAACTATCTAAATCTACCCTTATAACTTCCAAGGGATCAAATTAAACTAATGAGCACCTTATTATTCTCTAACTAACTACTTATCTGCCAAGATTAAACAGTTTGGACAGATCTTTATTTTCTATCTAGAACATCAAATTTAAATCATGAAGCGGTCAAGATTAAAATATTTTACTGTCATGGGTTATGGCATTTTAAAAACAAGTTGCACATAACCATTCTTTGCAGAAAAAGAGTAGTGGCATTTAGACTTGCTCACTTCCAGAGTTTGTTTGTTTTCTTTCTACCTAACATTTTCTTTTTGCCTTTATTTTTTAGAGCAACTAACCTAACATTCTCTTTGATATGGACATCATCATCAAAAAATATTTTTTAAACTAACATTTTATTCACTATTGTATGTCCATATCCTAACTTAACATTTTTTGAAATATTCTATCTAATCAAAACCAAAAAATGCTATAACAAGTTCCAGAAAACCTTTCTTGATAAGTTTTTGAAAGACAAGACACCTTCTATGCTCCTGAACAAGCTTAGCATGTTGAAGTGCCATAAGAAGGAGAAGGTGAAGGCTTTTAACCAACGATTCACCACCATTTTGAATATGTTCTCGATGGACGTGGCCCTTGATGATTCCATCACGATTGCTTATTACACCAGGGCCCTGCCACAAGATATTGCCATGTTTGTTAAATGTGAAGTGAAACCCACCTTGGTAGAGAACTTTGCTACAACACTCGAGGTCAAAAATGATCTTTTTTCTATCAGTGCCATAGAGCATGAGTCCCAAGAGGAGGGAAAACCTTCTAGTAAGAAAAAAAAACCCTCATCAAGTAAAGCCACAAATAAAGACAAAGATTCCTTCAATTTCGAAGGACTGGCCAAATCCCTAAAGAAGTTGACAAACGAAGTTTCTGAATTAAAAATAAAGGCTAGTGATGCTTCGGGAGGAGGAAAGCCCGCTAAACCCTTTTTCTGGAAAAATAACAATCCCCCCCCCCATATCATCGTAGGAATCTAGTTCAAACTTCAATGTGGAAGAGCTAGGAAAGGATAACTTCTCCACTTTCTATCAGGCCTCTCACACTAATAAAATTTGTCCCCAATGGCTCCATAACATGACTATCATAGTCACCCAAATTTTAGAAGCCTAGACCATGGGGAGAGGGTGAATAAGAAACTAATGACCCTGAATAGGATGACTCCCCTCCCAACAATGATACTACCTTTGCCGTTTTAACCTTCGAAATCATTTGTGGTAGAGAGGTACTAACCACTCAAGAGGCCATCATGGGAGATGATCCTCCCCCAAAACCCCAAAAAAGAAACAAGCTTAGGAGTAAAGGTTCTATGTCGGATGCTATGCTGGAAGATAAGAAGAGGGCTTTGTTAAGAAGGATTCTTCCACCCAACAATATCATCCAGCCATCCACACCTTCCCCCAAAGGGACGAATGATCTAAGCTATAAGGAGTTCCCAACTAGTGCAAGAGGGGACCCGTCCACACCCAAAAGTTTGACCAAAGGAGTGACATCTAAAACTACCTCATTAACACAATGCTCGACGCAAAAGGCTTCATCCATTGACTTGGATTACAATATTATCAAAGACATGAAGAACACTCTAGCTAATATTTCATTGTATGTGTTATGCAAGTTTACTAGCCAATGTGAGTTGATTGTCAAAACCTTTGCTACCTCTCCTACTCCTTCAAAACCCTCCTCATTGGGCAGGGCTAACTCCTCAGGCTGATCCCCAGCCGTGATTGACCTTCAAGCCATAGTAAATGCCACAAATGCAAACTCAAGAGGTTCGACCCCTCCTTTCCTCTTGACCTTTGAGTTGTTCAAATGCAATGTACACAACTACCTCATTGACTCTGGTGCGTCAACCAATGTCATGTCTTGGTCAGTATGAAAAACGATAAACATCCAACCAGTGAAAAATGATGCTAAAATCATCTAACTCAATAGATCTCAAGTTCTAGCTGTGGGAGAGTTGAATAACGTTATTATTCGGTTGTCTTCTGATTCTCGGGTCCATAAGTGCATTGACATAATTATCATAGACATCCCAGAAGAATATAGTTTACTCCTTAACATAGATTGGACTTGTAAGCTTCAATGCTACTTCATCAGAGACTGGTCCCACTTAAGGCTGACCTATAAGGGAAAGAATAACCATATCAGGGTCAACATCGAGCCTTGCATGAAACACACCATAACCGATCTTGAGGGCTCTAACAAACCAATCAGCTATGCCCAAGATGATCTGCTAGTGTGTCTCCTCAAGGGACTATTCGGTTGCTATCAATCATAGACATTGAATATCCCTCCAGATACCCAGTTGGAACTTCCAATGCAAACCCTAAGCCATAATAATGAAATTTGTGCTTTGAACTTGCATGCTCTTGATCCACCATCCCTCAATGTTAGAATCTGGATGTTGTACTATGATGGATCAAAGACTCATGACAAAGCTGGGGCAAGTTATGTCCTAGTAGACCCCAAAGGAAAGATATTTTTGATTTCTTGCAGATTAGAGTTCTGATGCACCAACAACACTGTAGAGTATGATGAATTGGTCCTTGGCCTCAAGAAAGTTATCGATCTAAAAGCATATTGTCTGAAGGTAATCAAGGATTCTGAAATCATTACAAGGCAAGTACGCAACACAATTCACTATTTGTCCCCTCACCTCAATAATTACCAGCAAGAGGTATGACATTTGATAAACGCGTTTAAAGATTTCAATATTATTTCCATTCCTCAATTTAATAATGTCTCTGCTGAGACTTTAGCTAATGTAGTAGCTAGATTCATGACCCTTAGGAATGGATTTTCTATTGAGATTGTGTATAAACTAGTTGTGCCTGATAAAATAACTAACTTACGCATTTTCAATGATGACCAACAGATTCTGGAGTTCATGACAAGTGCATAAGTTTTTAAAGACTTATCCTTTAATGAAGAAGAACATGAGAGGTCCCTACAACAAGAAGTAGACTCGCGAAAATGAAACCCTATGCCTGAAGGGGTGGTTGCGTTGGAGAAATTATTTGACCAAAAAAATCATTTAAGAGGCGCATCGAACACCAAGACCCATAGTTCCACTCTCTCGCAAGGGTAGATCAACCTTGGAACTTAATCGAATCCCAAGTGTGTCAAAATAGGGTTGGGATGCTCCCTCAAAGAAAGACAGATATTCATAAACATATTCAAAAGGTATTGTAACATTTTCTCTTGGATGTATGACGACCTAAAAACGTATGATACGTTAACTATCCAGCATGTCATCCCTACAAAAAAAGGGTCTTACACAGTAATTTGTCACAGTTTGTCACCGTCCCTGTTACCCCTCTCCTACATCTTGGAGGACTCATTCCGGGACTTGTGAGAAGTGACAAGACTTGAAACCACTTGCATCATTCCCCTCTGAAAATGAGCTTTATATGCCCTGAAGACATCTCCTGTAGCTTGCCCTTAAAAATAGCCCTTTTTACATTAGCGCTGGGCCACCATGTTCCTCCCGCGCTAATGGGGAAAATCCTCTAAAAGGGGCATGCCATTAGCACTCTGTCCCAGAGTCGCAATCACGCCAACCTTTTTGGGCAAAGTTTTTAACCAATCAACCTCTAAAAGTTCTATCTGACTCATTCACCAACTGAATCCAATTTAAGTGAGGATGGTTTGGCTTCGAATCTCCTTGAATGGGAAGTAGTTTGCCACCATTCCACATAAGTTTCCAAGTGATGAAGCCAAATCCATTATTGTTGTGATTGATCTTATCCCTTCCTTTTCATCTATAAAAGCTTGTCTCCATGGCTTGAGCAAGCTAGTTCTAGTTCTAGTTCTAGTTCTGGTGGCAATAATACTTGTGCTGAAAGGAAGATATCAAGAGATTAGAGTTGCAAGAGCCTTCTTTGTGTCCATAAGGCTTAACTTAAGTAAGGAGATCTTGTCACCAAAGAGAGAGAGGCTTATCCCTCATCCCTTCAAGCTTTGCAAGACTTGTGTAGCTGAGCACCCAACCAAAGGAGGACTTGACGTCAGGACTCTGGTTGTATTCTCCTTTGTTGATTAATAATAATAGATGACTATCATTATGGTTCCATTCTCATTGTACTTGTAATGGTTGATTTTGAATTATATCCTTCCTGACTGATGTATAATTGCATATATTAGATTTCACGCTTGTGTTTGTGTTGTTCTCTTTGTGTGCAGGTGTCCATTCACGGAGATAGTGGAGGACTGTGACTGGCGAAGACAAAGGAGCGTGGGCGACGTATCTTCTACGAACAAAAGCGTTGGAACTCAAGTAGGTATTCATCACCTTCCTTTTATTTGCAATTAGGAACTTGCATGGTAGCATTGTCTGATTGTTGCTAGACCCGTTCTGGGCTAGTAGGGATCGCCTCTATCCGTAGAGGGGATTTACCTCTCCAACAAAGGGCCTAAACCATTTCAGCAAAAACTGAGGAAGATGCATCCCACTTTAGAACCCCTTATCCAGAAGGAACTCAAGAAACTATTGGATGCTTGTATGGTCTTCAAGGTTATACACTCTACTTTGGTATCCAATCTAGTCCCAGTGTGAAAGAAATATGGAGAAATCTATTTGTGTGTCAATTTTCGGAACCTCAATCGAGAATCAGATAAAGATAATTACCTGATTCCCTCCATTGAGTAGATTCTCCAAACCGTCTCAGGATCAGAAGTCTTCTCCTTGTTAGATGGTTTCTATGGCTACAATCAAGTCCTAGTAGCTAAACTAGACCGGATCAAAACAACTTTTAGAACAAAGCGGGGAAAGTTTGCATTTTGTTGCATGCCCTTCAAACTGATAAATGTTGGGGAAATGTTCCAAAGAGAAATGGATATCTCATTTTGAGGTTTAATGGGCCAGAGCGTAGTGGTTACCTTGATGATGTCACTGTTTTCTCGAAGAAAAGGGCTGACCACCTTCACCATTTGAAACAGATTTTTGAACGATGCCAGAAATATGGAATCTCTCTCAACCCAAAAAAGAGCATATTCGTGGTTTCTGAGGGAAACCTTCTCGGACACATCACTAACAAAGACAGAATCACCATGGACCCTGACTGTGTGAAAGCCATAGCATAGATTCCTCAGCCAAGCACCAAAAAATGTATGCAATCTTTCCTTGGTAAGATTAATTTTCTCAGCAAATTTATTTCATATTTTGAGCAAATTGTCAAACCTTTACATAATATGATAAAGAAAGATTTAGTGTTCAAATGGAATCAATAATAAAAAGAATCTTTTGATCACATCAAAACAATGATCGCTAAGGCTCATTCCCTTTTTAGACAATATTTCAACAAAGGAATTCATCTTGTACACTCTCACCTCACACTCATCCTTGGCTGTGGTCCTCACACAAAAGGATTATGACCATGATGAATGTCCTATATCCTTCATGAGCACATGGCTACAAGGCACAAAACTAAATTACCTGGACATTGATAAGAAGGAATATGTAGTCTATAAAGCAGTGAAACACTTTAGACCATACATTCTAAAAAACTACGTCATAGTAATGGTCCCACACCTGGCCGTCAGATCCCTCTTCATCTAGTAGGATCTGGGTGAGAGGAGAGCCAACTGGATGACCTCCCTCCAAGAGTATGATTTGGATTTCAAACACTCTCAGACAGTGAAATGACATAGGCTCCATAAGCTAATTTTCGAGGTGACAAATCAACAGGTTCCAAAGGCAAATCAATCAGTGTCGGAGGCAAAGGGCTAGGAACATGAGATAAAAACGTACCAAAACAAACTACTTGGCTCACACAACTCCTCTTCATGGTACTCCAACCTGAGGCAATAACTAGTGTTATGATCTCTACCTGAGACCATGTTTGCCAAGTAGAGAAGAGCCATCAAGCTCAAGGTTGCCTCATATCAAATGGTTCAGGTAAATCTCTTGAGAAAGCACCATCTCGACGTACTTTTAAAATGTTTTGAATACGATGAGGCTTATCAAGTGATGAAGGAACTAAATGATGGACCCACAGGAGATCATTATGCGGGTGACACCACTGCCCACAAGATCATGCAGGAAGGCTTTTACTCGCCCATAGTGTTCAAAGACGCGCATGCCTATGCTCAAAATTGTCCGATCTATCAGAAGCACGTAGGAAGGTAGGCTAGATCATCTGATCCACTCCAACCCATAGTAGTTGAAGGGCCCTTCTAGCAATGGGGGTTGGATATCATCGGGGAGATCATGCTGAATTCATCAAAGTAACACAGGTATATGCTCACGACCACAGATTATTTCACTAGGTGGGTGAAGGCAGTTCCGTTACGAAAATTCAATGATGATGAGGTAATATCTTTCATTAATCAGTACATCATAGCCAGGTTTGGTGTCCCAACCTCCCTTGTCGTTGATAATGCCACGTATTTATCATCTTTAAAATTGTATGATTTTTCTTTGGAAAATAGTATCATGTTAAAAAATTCAACCAACTACTACCCTTAAGCGAATGACCTAGCATAATCTACCAATAAAAACCTCACCCGCATCCTCAAGAAAAACCCACTTTCCCACCAAAGGAACTAACACAATGCACTCAGTAATGCCCTATGAGCTGACTGGGTTACCCCCAAACCATCCATTGGCACGTCCCCCTACTTCCTGATCTATGGAAAAGAATTTGTATTTTCACCTAACATGTATCTCCTGGCCCTTAAATTAGCTCAAGAGTCACAAGGCTCCCCTTGCCCCACTATTCAAAATTGTATCGACACCCTCATGAAATTGGAAGAGGAGAGACTAAAGACCAAAGAGAAATTTGTCGTTCACTAAAGCCAGATTAAAAGGTGGTTCGACAAGAAGTTTGTTGGAACCTATGAATTTAGTGTGGAGGATTTGGTTCTTAAATGGGATCGAGCTCATGAAGACAAGGGAAAACACACCAAGTTTCAAGCTTTGTGGATTGGTCCCTTCCAAATCAAAGAGGAAATTGGCCAACACACTTTTATGTTATAGACCTTGGGAGGTCGAGTTGAACCACTTCCTATGAATGGCCAAGACCTCAAGTTCTATTTTACCTAGCAACCCCGAGGTTTCTAGTCCCACCTTGTACTATTGTTCCTTTTCATTTTCTTAGGTCACCGTCATTTTGTTTTCAGTATAGTTCGATGTTTGTTTCTTTTCAGAATAAAAGCTTAGGATTACAGGTAGAGGTTAGAATGACAATGCATGATTGGTTTCCATGGATTCTCTACAGAACCATTTTCTAACTAAACCTTAAGCCATGGCCAAGATAAAGTGTGCAAGATTGGCAGTAGTGGGGAACTCAAATGGCACACACGACCTCTTGTCGTGCTCGCATCGGTCTATCCCAGCTACTTGCATGACCATTGAGTTTAAATTGTTCTGGCTCACCTATTGTTTTGGGAACTAAGGGGAATTTTAAGAACCTTTTGAGCACACATATATTTCAGGAAAACAATAAGGTCTCTGAAAAACTAGAAACAACCTCTTTGCAAGTCAAATAAGTCGGGATCCCTCATCCACCCAGGATTTAAGCCACCATCTAATAAGTGAAAATAAGCACAGACAAATAAGTGCCAATGAACACATCCAATTACTCATAATAAGAGCTAAAGTACCGAGAAATGCTTCTTGCACAGAGAGGTAAGGCAACGAATCTGCTGGGGTGCTGACTAGGTTCGCTGGCAGCGAAGCAATGTTCACAATTTCTAGGTACTGACTCCATCCGGGTACTGTTCAGGCTAGCTGGCAGCGGAGCAACACCAAAATACCATGTCCACTATATAGAAAAAAATTTAAGCTCATATCATTACTTTAGTTTCCCTCTTCGTTCCTAGGATAACAGGAAGTGGCATCCTATCTTGTGTGTTAAAGGTCGGCTTTCGCAGATTGGGATTACTGACCGGTTTGAAGGAAAGGCTTGAGTACCATCGGTGGGACCTACAAGTCTATAAAATAAACACATTTAGGTCCCCTTAATCTAGGCCAAAATATGTGAGAGATCCTGAAATTCTCCTAGTGAATTCCCATTTATTGTAGCTGCTGCAACAACCCCTCCAAAAATTCCAAAATCCCTAAACTTTTCTAAGCCCTTGTATCATGCAACATTTTGTGCACCTTTGGGATCTATTCAAAAGATCAAAAGACCAGAAGAGCCTCATAAAAACCTAAGTTTTCCTGCTAAGTGAGGCTAAGTCGAAAGATCCTGTTTTAGCAAGTCATTCACATCTTTGGAGCATGACTATGTCGAGAATTTGTGACCTTTGTGACTATTGTGACCCATCCAACCCACAAGTCACTAAGTTGCAAATGTCACATGGGTCACACTTGCAACTAATTACGACCATGTGACCCTTACAACCTCGCGACCAACATGTCGCAATATTGCATAGGTCACGCTTGGAACTCGTTGCGACCATGCGGCCGTTGCGACCTTGCGACCAATAGGTCACATAGGTCTCAAGGTCACACTTTAGACCCATGTGACCTTCTCACGTGTAACCAAAATTATAAAAGGGAGGTCACCCCTATTTATCTATAACAACTTCTTTGGTCGCACATAAGACGAAGATGGTTTGTGACTTAGGTGCCCACACATTTTTCTCTAGGTAGGCAACCTTTCACCTCCCTAGTAATCATGTTTTTTAACCAAGTGTCATTATTTGCCTCCCCGACCTTCCATGTTTCGTTCCAAGGGGTTTTTATCCCCTTTTTCTTAGCGTTTTCACCTCAAACCCAAATAAGCAGTTTCCTTGGCCCTCATTAGTCTTTATTGAGCCTCTCATGACCATTCCTCGACCCTAATCATCCGTATTTTTGCCAGCAAGAATGACCATCTTGCTAGGAAGAGCTCCAAGCCTCCACAAAGACTCAAATATTCCTCCTTGACCCACCCAAAACATAGGTCGCAGGGACCATGGCTGCAATACCAATTTTCCTGCGACTGTGCGACCTAACGACTATGTGATTGTGCAACCCCATGACCTAGCTATTGTGCAACCTTACGACCCCCGTGGCTATGTGACCTATGAATCATATGCTAAGTTGCTAAGTCGCACTATTTGACTTGCAACCATGCCACCCATCTCCCTTTACGACCTGCAAAAAAAACCTCTAGCCAACTTTTAAAGTTAATTTTATCTAGCTAATCTTTTGCTTCATTTTCATGCCATTGCTCTCATCATGGGATTGTATTTTCCACATGCCAAGTGATGTAGACCTTGAGTGCATCTCCATATCCTCCTTCAAAGACAAGAGGGCACCCCCAACTACTAAGTCTACTCGCATAGGCTCAGGAAGCGGTTCATGGGAGATCTACTAATATGAGGAGCCACCCATCTTCAGGGATATATCATGTAACATTAATAAAACCACGAAGCTCTCCTGGTATAACATCTACGAGGAGTTCTCAAAGCTAGACATACTAGAAACCAAAGAGGATTTTACAGTATACCTAAATGTTAAAAGGTCAAACCTACACAAGATAGCATCGCACACCTTGATCTTCCCATGCGGAGAGACTATTTAATGGATCTTGCAAAATATAGATATATATTCATGGATGATTAGGGACCATGTTGGAGCACCCTTAGCTATGATCTCCCCTATAGATATCATCTCCTACTATAGACTCCCGGAGAGACAAGAGAATTTCAATACCAGGTGGCTCTTTGGTTTTTCAATCCCAGTTAAAGATATCCTAAGAGAATGGTGGCAGGACCTGTCAAAGTTCCAGGTTAGATTAGATCAGGCATATAGGATAGAGGGGTTACATAAGGTATTTCAACTAATCACTACTATGATGTGCTGCTTTTATGGTAAGGAAGACTGTGACATATTCTATGGCACCTGGGTTCCTCTCATGCGTGTCGTCACCCCCCAAGGAACTATTTTCAATTGGGCAAACATTCTGGCATCATCTTTGAAAACAAACATAGCTACGACCAAGCACCCACAGCTAGAACAACCTCCAAAATTCTATATGGATTCATACCTCCAAGACCTCCTAGAGGTTGTCTGTAGAAGATTCCAATTTAAGCATTAGAGCTATAACTGGGATACATCAATGGCCAATCCCATGCACTGCCACTACAAGGTTTTCTGGGACACTGCCTACATAGGTATGATTGATGTGATTTCTGAATCTTTCATCGCCCCACTGTAACATTTTATATTTGGAGATGAACAACAATGCATATCAAAGAGGGATATGGAGATAGTGGTTAAAGTAGCACATTGATTTCCCATCTAAGAGGGAACATTCATCGGAGTGTTCGACACGGATAAGGCCCCCCATGCCCTACTGAGGTTCATCACAGAAAAAAAACTCCTGCGAGAAGTATTCTACAAAATTACATAGGGCTTTGCAAGGGTACTGAACAAAGGCAAGAAGAAACCATGGCCTTCCTTACCTCTCACCATCGGAGCGTACGTAGTGGAGAATTTTAAACAAGAAGAGGTAGGGGCTGCAACATTGAAAGGGAGCCATTTTATAAGTCTCAACTATCGGACATACGATCCCTATAGATTCATGGTCGCCCACTTCAAGAAAGAAAATTTCAGCTGCTCATATTTCCACACCAGAGAAGAGCATGAAGATGCGATGAATAATTGGTATCATGCCACGAGGGAACCTAGTCCATGTGAGTAGCAAGCCAGAGATGAGGAACTCCTCGAGGGTTCCCAGGAAAATGTTATTCTTAATTAAAGAGCCTCCACCATCAAGAAGAAACAACAACTAGAGACATAGAGTGGCACTGGGGAATTTGAAAAGCAAAATGGAGACGAGGTCGAATATGTTTTCAGTGACCCCGAAGAGGAAGACATTAATGAAATATTGGAACAAAGAAATGCCACCCTGGCAAGAAAGAAGCAAGAGCTTAAGAGGAGAAGAGAGTAGGAGATCAAACAGTATCAATATTCCAACAACCAAGGCCAACTCGAGACGAGAAGGTGACAAGAAGAGGAGGAAAAGGAAAGATAGCTACAAGAAAAAATTTTGGTGGAAAGAAGGGCTCAGGAAGAGGTAGAGAAGAAAAGACAGGAGGATGAGTGCAAGGCTAAGGAAGAAGAAGAGATAGAGAAGAAAAGGCAGGAAGATGAGCTCAAGAGGCAACAAGTGCTCGCAGAGTAAGAAAGAAAGCAGCAAGAGGAAGAACTAAGGATGAGAAAAGAAAAGGAAACTAGGGGAAGCAGGCAAGGAGAGACTAGTAAAATAGCCGAGCCAGATACATAACAAAGTGAGCTACCCCCATTGGACGTGCCTCCTTCTACTCCCCTCATCAGTGAGCACCTTCCCTTGCAAGAACTAGGTTTCTCGGAAGGAAACGAAGAGGAAGTCCTAAACCTCACAAGGCTCACCTTCGATAAAGTTAGCCTTAAAATTATGAAAGAAAGGAAAAAGTATTGTGCTAGGAATCCACCTGAGCCCTTATCGGTCACCACATCTAAGGAAATTGTCGCTAACATCACATCGAACCTAGAAATGGTCACCTCCGTCAGGACAACTTTCGTTACCGCCACATAACAAAATGTGTCCCAGATGAGAAAACATATCATAGACCTTTAGAATAGGTTTTATGCGTCTGAGAAAAGGGCCACCACTGCAGAACAAGGGAGAAAACGAGTAGAGGAATCGAATGCAGACATCCATTTAGTTCACTCAATCACATTAGAATTTCAGGCAACGATCAAAGGAGAGGCTGAGATCCTTGGGGAATCCATGGCGATGGTCTACAAAGGGATGTCTAAGTTGCATCACACAGTGGCCCCAATCTTGGCAATACAAACTCACACAAAGGAAAGAGTCGTGATGCTAAAGGAGGCTATGATTTCTCTAGATAAAATACATGAATTGTTTGTTAAATACTGAGGAGCACTAGCGATGGTCCCTAAGAAAGATTGGATCACCATTCAGAATGCCAAATTTCAGCTCCATATCAAAATTAAATCAAAGGACAAATTACCAAGGATGTCGACATGGTATTAGCTTCCTACAAACACCTCTTCAACGAGCTAGAATCTATGATCCAACTTCATGGGGTTCCTTCTATTGAAGAAGTCAGGAAAGTGAGGAGGCAGGGCGATATCTCAAAATAAGTATAGGTTTTTGTTGGTACATATAAACGAGAAGCCCATGTAGAGGACATGCCATTCACCAAAGAAAATACCACATGTTATGTGGTAGAACCAGTAAATATTTACACCAAACTGGTGACCTTGAATAAACAAGTGAATGCCAAACATACCACTCTCATCCCAGATGTGCTCTAGTTCCTACATAGACATGATGGAGATTAGCCACAGATCACTCCCATCATAGCTGAATACAACCTATGGCACACCTATTTGACAGAAAAACTCAACCAAGACATCCCAAAACTTGTTGTTGTTAAATTGATGAATTAGATTAGTATCTTATTTTTGTGATGTATGTACCTTGGTAGAATAAGACATTTTGGAATACGAAAGGGCATGAGGAAGACCAAGGGTCATCACGTAGATGAAGATTCATGAGGAAGTTCAAGAGTCAAGAGTAGGCCATGAGTCACCCTCACTCTATAAATACACCCTCACGACACATTTGTAAGGACCTTTTGTTGAGGACATTTTGAAATATATTTCTTAGGAGAACTTATGCTCTTCTAATTGGTTCAAGGAGTGATTGTAATATTCCACTATTATATTTCTCAAATATTTTATGTCACAATTCCATGAGTATTTTCTTCGCTTGATGGATCATATGTTCCTGAAAGTGCTTTGATGTGCGGTATTTTCATGTGCTATCTCATAGTACAAACATTATGTTGCTTCGCATGGATGGTATATGATTCACTAACTCTATGCTTGTGAGGATGAACTACTTTGTTGGTATTGGTATAATCTATTCTTGACTATACATTTACTTATGATCATAGATGTTTTATTACTATGAAGTACTTTACAGTTGTTAAACGCCTTATCTTATAAAACATGAGTCTTATTTGAAGTTTGCTGACAGTTACTTTACATAGCTTTTATGTTGTTAATAGTCTGGATATTCATGGTATGCATGTTATAAGATATTTTTCAATTATTTCCTTGTGTTTATTGAAGTTCATGATTTCAATTGAGCCCACATTCCACCTTCATCCGAAGCAATCCCAACACACTTGAATGACATCCAGGCCTACATACCGGAAGGGATCCTTACATCAAATGGTAAAGTCTCTAGTTGGGAACCTACACTAGGGAGATCCCTTGGCTGTTGGAAGAGAATTCGAGCTCATCAACAAACCCCCAACACTATTTCCTTTCAGTTTCTTAATTTTCAATAGAGTTTCATATTTCAACAATTTTTTATTCTTGACAGTTTTTTGGGTCGTGAAGTTCCAGAGCCGTTTTAAGGCCCTAAATGATTTTTTTTGGAAATGAGAAAACTTGTAACCTTTGGTAAATATTTGTAGTTGAAATTTGTTTTTCCTAGATAGACTTTTATAATGGGATATTTTGTGCACCAAACAGAGATCATTGCCAAAGTTACAACCTCGGGAAGTTGACGTTCCAACTAACCTTAGTGGGGCCCACAAGCTTTTGGTGCTCCATATCCAAGGGTTAGGTTGTTGGATGTTTAGGTTTTTCTATTATTTATTGATGATAAAAAGGACTGAGAGCCTCCTTATAACTTGGTTTAGAAGGTAGGTAGCCATCACATCTCTTCTTAAAGATAAGCTACCATTTCTCAAGCTAGTTTGTTTCCTTCATGTATGTAAACAGTTTTCAATGATTGCTATTTATTAATTGAGCTTATGTTTTGTTATATATCATTGTTTTATTTTAAATATGTACTTAATTTTTCTCCTTCATTGATCCGTATCAGTGATTAATTACCACAGTGCTATTTTCTCACATGTTGCATACCTCTTAGATTATGATACTATCACACTTTGCCAATTCATAAGGCACAACATTGTTTTAATAGAGGTAAAATTAAAAGGTACAAGAAGATTCTAGAATTGAAGCTTCATGGATGGCATCTCCTCTAAGTGGTGTGGATCTAACTCACATCCCCACCTTGTTTGATCTCAACCTCCATCCCTTATCCTCCTACTATCCTTTCCCAATCCTACAGGTGAAACCATATACCATTGAGATGGTTGGTTAACAAATCTCAAAAATCTCTTGCCTTGGTGAAACTTTGCTAGAATACCAACCTTTTGATCACAATACTTTTGAAGGCAAGGCATTGGAATGAAGGAACAAATTGGAAGGGGACCTATAACATCAAGGCTTAAGTTCTAACCACTTCTTCCATGATTAATACAATTATACATTTCTTTCCCATAAATATTATCTACATCTGATGGTTTTTATTACATATCTCCTTGATCATATGTATAAGTCTTTTTCAAACCATTTTTGTATAGATGTACTTTTATCTCTTATTTGTTTTTGTTATCTTTAGGGCTCTTCATCATGAAGACTAAAGACAACATTGGAATCTAAAAATTACAAGCAAATAGTGAGGACAAACATTGATTAACAAGGTACAAATTACTCATCTCATTGTTGCTCATTGGTTTTCCATTCCTGTTCTTTTTGTTCTATATCTCAGTTCTAGATCTAGGGAGATCACTCTTGTTCGAGAGAGGAATTTTTCCATCAAAAGAATTGGCGACTCCATGTGGGAAACAATTTTCAAATCCATTTTTATTGATTTTGTCCTTATTTACTCGAGTCTTTATGCTTTCTCAGATGCTGCCAATTTAGATTTGACTCTTTAACCCTAGATCCATTTAGATCTTGGAAACAATTTTTATTTATTTTTGGTTTTTGCGCCTATTGCATCCTTCTGTTGGGAACATTGTGACATTGTCACACTGTGGTAGATTAGAGATTGTGACACATCTTGTATGTTGCAGTGCACTACATTTTAGCCTATGACACTGCCTAGAAAATTATTTTTTTCCTATGGTTTTTCTCAAATTGATCTTTGAACTTATTTTTATATGGGTTTTAAGGTTGTTTACTATTTTTTTACAGTTTAAACTTTTCAATTCCGATCTGTTTTATGTGATTTTTCAGATTTTTGTTTGAGTGTGTGTTGGAAGTGGTCTTTGAATTCGTGTTGATTTTTCAAAAGCGGCCTTAAGGAGGAGATTCAATCACAAGTTATAGTGTACCATCCCACTATTTGGTTAGAAACGATCAAGAGGAACCTAAATGTAGAGATGGAAATCAATGCACAAACACAAAAACGATAATTCATTCCCTACACGATTCCTCCCTAGGTTAATGCCCCAAGAAAAGTTCCTACCAAAATATTAAAAGTACAGAAGTTATCTCCAAATACATAGTAGACTACATTGCGAGGATTCAGTTAGTTAACATTATCCATGCGTCTTTTGAGAGAGACACTAAAATTTTGGGTGGCTTACCAAGTAACACCAAATAGGCTCAAACATTGAATTTAAGGCATCCTTTGAGAAATTATCCATCAATATAGAGAACTTAACATATTCCTTCTATAGAGAATGTTTCAAAAAGTTACTTTAAGGAGGAGATTCAATCATGAGCTAGAGTGTAACATCTTGCTGCATGGTTAGAAACAATCGAGAGGGCCCTAAAAGTAGAGATGAAAATCAATTCACAAACAAAAATATCATCATTCATTCCCTACACTTGTCCTCCCTAGGCTAATGCCCCAATCAAAATTCCTACCCAACGCTTAAAAGTACAAAAGTTGTCTCCAAAGACACAATAGACTATCAAACATGTGGAATCTATTGTAATTATAATGAAAAATATGCTCCATGTCATCGATGTAAAGAAATTTTTTTTTTCCAAATTGATATAACCACTTAATGTCTATCCAAAGAAATAACTAATAAAGAGAAAATAGAGTTATAGGCTGAAGACATCAACCCTCAAACTCAAGATGATATAAAGCTTCATTTCCTAAGGAATAACCGTTAATCTCCCTACATGCACTCTTGAGAATTTTCACTGCACAAACCTTGTAACTCATCTACCACACCAAGAATTGAAAAGTTGTAGTCCTAATTGACAATTCTAGTACTCACAATTTCATTCACAAGAGAATGGCTAAAGAAACACATTTTTTTGTACACCAAGTGCACAAATTCATATCATGATTTCCAATGGAGTTATGATTAAATGTGGTGGTATACGTGAATATTTCTTGAAGAGAACGTTATCATGCCATTCCCTTAATTCTAGGAAGTCAATAACCAAATACATGTCCTTATTAACGCCCTTTTGCCCCAAATAATGAAATATAACATATCATTTAGGAACTTTTGGAGGCATCTACATCAATTCCTTTTCTTCCCAAGTTTGTTTGATCTTAGACTCCATTAGCCCAGACTGAGAAAAGCAATAGTCCTCTCTCATGACAAATATATATATATATATATATATATATATATATATATATATATATATATATATATATATATATATATATATATATATATATATCTATATTATATATATAGATATATATATATATACATATACATATACATATATTATTATTGTTTTAGGGGGATCATATTTTATGGTACATGCACTTACTCATCACTAATAGACATGGTATTATAGAATGAAGGAACTTGGTATATATGCACTGATTTTAGGGCTCTTAATAAGTTGACAATCAAGGATAAATTTCCCATTTGGAAAATTATTGATGATCTCCTGAGTGAACTTCGTGGAGAATTTTGTTTCTCTAAGATTGACCTACATTCAAGATACAACCAAATCAAAAATTTTTGATCTGCCAGAAGCACATAGGAAGGTAGGCTAGATCATCTGATCCACTCCAACCCATAGAAGTTGAAGGGCCATTCGAGCAATGGGGGTTGGATATCATCGAGGAGATCATGCCAAATTCATCAAAGCGACACATGTATATGCTCACGACCACCAACTATTTGACCAGGTGGGTGGAGGTAATTCCATTATGGGAAGTCAACGATGATGAGGTAATATATTTCATTAATTAGTACATCATAGCCAAGTTTGGTGTCCCAACCTCCCTTGTCTTTGATAATTCTACGTATTTATCATCTTAATTGTATGATTTTGATTTGTAAAATAGTATCATGTTAAAAAAATCAACCAACTACTACCCTTAGGGGAATGACCTAGCAAAATCTACCAATAAAAACCTCATCCACATCCTCAAGAAAAACCCACTTTCTCACCAAAGGAACTAACACAATGCACTCAGCGATGCCCTGTGAGCTGACCGGGTTACCCCCAAACCATCCATTGGCACATCCCCCTACTTCCTAGTCTATGAGAAAGAATCTGTATTTCCACCTAACATGTATCTCCTAACCCTTAAATTAGCTCAAGAGTCACAAGGCTCCCCTTGCCCCGCTATTTAGAGTCGTATCGACACCCTCATGAAATTGGAAGAGGAGAGACTAAGGACCAAAGAGAAATTTGTCAATCACTAAAGCCAGATTAAAAGGTGGTTCAACAAGAAGTTTTCCAGGACCTGTGAATTTACTGTGGAGGATTTGGTTCTTAAATGTGATTGGGCTCATGAAGACAGGGGCAAACACACCAAGTTTCAAGCTTTGTGGATTGGTCTCTTCCAAATCAAAGAGAAAATTGGCCAACACACTTATATGTTATAGACCGTGCGAGGTCGAGTTGAACCACTTCTTATGAATGGCCAAGACCTCATGTTCTATTTTACCTATCAACCCCGAGGTTTCTAGTCCCACCTTGTACCATCGTTCCCTTTCATTTTCTTAGCTCGCCATCATTTTGTTTTCAGTATAGTTCGATGTTCGTTTCTTTTCAGAATAAAATCTTAGGATGACAGGTAGAGGTTAGAATGACAATGCATGATTGGTTTCCACGGACGCTCTACGAAACCATTTTCTGACTGAACCTTAAGCCATGGCCAAGATAAAATGTGAAATATTGGTATTATTGGGGAACTCAAATGGCACACACGACCTCTTATCGTGCTCGCATTGGTCTATCCCAGTTGCTTGCATGACCATTCAATTTGAATTGTTCTGGCTTACCTATTGTTTTGGGAATGAAGGGGAAGTTTAAGAACCTTTTGAGCAGACATACATTTCAGGAAAACAATAAGGTCTCTAAAAAACTAGAAACAACCTCTTTGCAAGTCAAAAAAGTTAGGATCCCTCATTTTCCCAACGTTTAAGCCACCATCGAATAAGTGAAAATAAACACAAACAAATAAGTGCCAATGAGCACATCCAATTACTCATAATAAGGTATAAAGTACTGAGAAATGCTTCTTGCGCAAAGAGGTAAGGCAACGACTTTGCTGGGGTACTGACTAGGCTCACTGGCAATGGAGCAGTGTTCATAATTTCTAGGTAGTGACTCCACCGGGGTACTGTACAGGCTAGTTGGCAGTGGAGCAACACCATAATACCATGTCCACTATACAGAAAAATCTTTAAGCTCATATCATTACTTTAGTTTCCCTCTTCGTTCCTAGGATAATAGGAAGTAGCATCCTATCTTGTGTGTTAAATGTTAGTTTTCACAGATTGGGATTGCTCACTGATTTGAAGGAAAGGCTTGAGTACCATAAGCGGGACCTATAGCTCTATAAAATAAACACATTTAGGTCCCCTTAAGCTAGGAAAAAATACATGAGAGATGCTGAAATTCTCCTAGTGAATCACCAATTATTGTAGTTGCTGCAACAACCCCTCCAAAAATTCTGAAATCCCTAAAATTTTATGAGCCACTGTATCGTGCAAGATTTCATGCACCTTTGGGATCTATTAAAAATCTCACTAGACCAGAAGAGCCTCATAAAAACCTAAGTTTTCCTATTAAGTGAGGCTTAGTCGAAAGATCCTGTTTTAGCAAGTCAGTCACATCTTTGGAACATGCCTATGTCGAGAATTTGCGACCCTTGTGACTATTGTGACCCATGCGACCCACAAGTCACTAAGTTACAAAGGTCACATGGGTCACACTTGCAACTCATTACGACCATGTGACCCTTGCGACCTCGCGACCAACATGTCACAAGATTACATAGGTCGCACTTGGAACTCGTTGTGACCATGTGGCCCTTACAACCTTACAACCAATATGTCGAATAGGTCGCAAGGTCACACTTTAGACCCATGTGAACTTCGCACGTGCAACCAAAATTATAAAAGGGAGGTCACCCCTAATTATTTGTAACGGCTCCTTTGGTCGCACAGAAGATGAAGAGGGTTTGCGACTTAGGCGTGCACATGTTTTTCTCCAGGTAGGCAACCTGTCACCTCCACGGTCATCATGTGTTTTAACCAAGTGTCATTCCTTGCCTCCCCAACCTTCCATATTTCGTTCCAAGGGGTTTGCATCCCATTTTTCTTAGGGTTTTCACCTCAAACCAAAATAAGCAATTTCCCTGGCCTTGATCCGTCTTTATTGAGCCTCTCATGACCATTCCTCGACCCTAATCATCTGTGTTTTTGCTAGCAAGAATGACCATCTTGCCAGGAAGAGCTCTAGTTCTCCCCAAAGCCTCAAATATTCCTCCTTGACCCACCCAAAACCTAGGTCGCATGGACCATGGCTGCGATACCACTTTTCCCATGACCTAACAACTATGCGGCTTTGCAACCCCACGACCCAGCTACTGTGCGACCCTGCGACCCCTGCAGCTATGCAACCTATGACTCATATGCCAAGTCACTAAGTCACACTATTTGACTTGCGATCATGCCACCCATCTCCCTTTGCAACCTGCTAGAAAACCCTCTAGCCAACTTTTAAAGGTTAATTTTATCTAGGTAATCTTTTGCTTGATTTTCATGCCATTGCTCTCATCATGGGATTGTATTTTCCACATGCCAAGTGATTTAGACCTTGAGTGCATCTCCATCTCCTCCTTCAAAGATGATAGGGCACCCCCAACTACTAAGGCTACTCGTAGAGGCTCAAGAAGCGGTTCATGGGAGATCTACCAATATGAGGAGCCACCCATATTCGGGGATACATCATGTAACATTAATAAAAGCACGAATCTATCCTTGTATAACATCTATGAGGAGTTCTCAAAGCTGGACATACTAGAAACCCAAGAGAATTTCACAGTACACCTAAATGTTAAGAGGTTAAGGATACACAAGATAGCATCGCACCCCTTTATCTTCCCATACACAGAGACTATTTAATGGATCCTGCAATATATATATATATAGATTCATGGATGATCATGGACCACGCTGGATCACCCTTAGCTATGATCTCCCCTATAGATATCACCGCCTACTACAGACTCCCGAAGAGACAAGAGAATTTCAATATCAGGTGGCTCTTTGGTTTTGCAATCCCAGTTAAACATATCCTGAGAGAATGGTGGCAAGACCTGTCAAAGTTCCAGTTTAGATCAAATCAGGCATACAGGATAGATGGGTTACATAAGGTATTTCAACTAATCACTACTATGATGTGCTACTTATATGGTCAAGAAGACTGTGATGTATTCTATGGCACCTGGGTTCCTCTGTTGGGTCCCTATAATATTAGTGATTACCCCATTAATATTGTAGTTGCATCTCTTATTAATATTGTTGTGCCCGTATTATCCCCATATTGTTATTACTGTGCCCCATAGAATCCCTCCATTGTTATTTTTGTGGCTTTATATTATTATTGTTAGGTCGGTTGGGTTATATTGTGACTCCTTAGACTCCTATATATAGAAAGGAGGTTTTGTCATTTGAATCATCGAAGAATTGTTCATTTATGTAATGTAAAGGAGGTTTCCCCCTTGAAGAGGCTGAATTCTAATGCGTGGATCTATCTTTTCTATCTTTTTCTTGAGCTAATTTCATAACATTTGGTATCAGAGCTTTGGATTCTAGGGTTTCGCTGCTCCAAATAGGTCATCGTGGAATTTTCGCTATAACTTTTTTCTGCGATGTTTCAGAAGCTAAAATAAAAACCCATTTAAAAAGAAGTTGCACTGAATTGCAGGTCCGAATTTCAGAACTTGTCGCGCTATATTTGCGGAGATATGATCTAAGGAAGTTGGTCTTCTTGCAGACTCCTGAATTAAATTCCAAACAGGTGACCTGGGGAAAATTGTCATAAATTTCTCTCTGAGCATCAGATTGAAATTTCATAAGAAGGTACAGAAAGAGGATAGACTTTCATTTCTTTTATGTAATTTTTTAGAGCCAAAGGTTGAAACAGTCACTTGTGGCACGTCGTACAAGTTTGCTATACTGAACTAGTATATAAGTAGGTCACTGTGGGAGATTTTGCATAACTCTTCCTTGGAGAATCCAATTTGGATCGGACGGGTGGCTTTGGGAAGAGGAAATAGAGGGCTACTACAGGTTTCAATTTCATAACAATATGATCTGAAAGTATAGAGATACATCAGAGGCAATATCGAGCTCCTACAAAGTGAAAAAAGGTGTGTAGATTCTTTTAAATTTTTGCTTAAGATTGGTTTGAAAATTTATTTTGAAGGAATTCAAAGGGAATAGTAGAGAATTATTAAGGATAAATGATGCCCCGAGGAAAGAAAATGCAAACACCTAGTAAGGAACCTGAAATATCTAGCATGACTCATGAAGAAGAGGAAGAAATGCTACATGTATATCAAAATGACAAGAACAAGTGCAACAAATGTCACGCTCACAAAAGCTAACCAAAGATAAGATAAATGGCGTGGAATATAAGATAAAGGGCATGGAAGCTAAGATGGATGATTTGAAGATAGATTTGAACATAGATTTGAAGACAAATTTGAAGAGAGACATGGCAGAATTGAAGACAGATTTGAAGACAGACATGGCCGATTTGAAGACAGATTTGACAATTTTTCTACAAGAAATACTTACTAATGGTGAAAAGGCTGTAAAGGAAACCCATGATGTGAACAAAAGAAATGTCAATCATGATTTCATAGACTCTAATGTGGGATTGAAGACCCACCATATTCCAAAAATCGACATGAGGAAGTTTGATGGCAAGGATTGTTATAGACATTTTTGGGCACTTCAACCCCAATCACAAATGTCCTTAAACTGAGGGCTCTTAAATCCCTAAAAGGGTTGCTTCACTGCCTAAAGGAACAAGGTCAACTAATTACATCATCTCCTAGAAGTTATCCACTGAAAACTGCTCATAAATGGTCAAAACTGGACCGTACTGAAAGCTCCATGCAAGGGGTGCGATGCATATCACCTTCCCAATGTACAGGGTGCGATGCATACTGTTTTTCTCCTTTGTAGAGTGTGATGGTCGGGAATGGAAAAATGGTAGGGACCAAAATGCGAGGTGGAAGATCATGGAATCTTCCAGAAGCTTCCCCTCTGACACTTGCCACTCCATTTTTGACCAGGGATGAGTAAGAGATCTTCATTCTCCAAGTGGAAGCAGGAACTATCAGAGAGAAGACACTAATCAAGATCCCAAAAGATGACTCACCTCTCTGTAATCATCTATATATGGATCCCTCATCACAGAGATCCAGAGGCTGGAATTTTGTAATCTATAGAGAAGTGTTGTCAATATTCTTGTGTACATTCATAGTGTTGGGTGATTTTGATTTGCTTGAGGTGAAAGAAGGGCTTCTTAGCTGGAGGATGATGCTGGGTCAGAGCTACTCATGGTTGTAATCCTCTTGCTACTTTTATCTGAATAAGTCTATTCTTGTTTCCTTCCATATCCTGGTGTACTTGTTTATATATGCTTGTATATGATTAATGTACATCTGATCCTACATTATTTGTGAATTTAGATCCTTGTTTCTTGCATAGTAGTATGTTGTTGTGATTCTACAGGTCCCTTTTGAAGCTGAGCAGACAAAGAGCAAGCAGCAAAACTCCATCCAGAAGGAGATGGAATCGAGCGCAAGACTCAGGTTGGCCCTCTTGGTTCTCCTCTCATTTATTTTCATAAAAGGAATCAACAGTAGACTTTGATTGTTTGTTTCTAAGACATCCACACATCTTAGTGGGAATAGAAGCATCCGTGTGGACACTATTCCCGTATAAAAAAATGACGACTCCGCTGTGGAGTGACTAGATTACTTGTTAGCGTATCTATCCTTGTTTATTTTATAAACATACAGACGAATCCTGAAGTCAAGCCAGCTAGCCTTCGACCTGCATTTGTCATAAAAATGCAAAGTAGATCAATGTTGCTTCAGTCTATCTCTAGGTTTTTGTTTATAAATTAAACAATAGATCTGCAAGCAATCTAATTTCCCTAAGTTGTGGCTTCACTAACCTCTAAAATCACCCCTGTGTTTTTACATACATTGATCAGTACTTATTCAGCTTAAACAGCTGAACTAAACTGCAAACTTTGAGTCAAGTCTCATTTATAGTCTCGCACTATAACCATTGCACCCTACCTTCAAGGCAGCCTGTATGCATTGCACTTCCTGAATGGAGTAACTGCGCTACATACTGAGTTCACTGTGTAACAGGTGCGATGGTCAGGGAGGACTGGTTCTACCCTCTGACAGTGGATTTTTCTCACTGTTTTCAGTCTTATTCAAGAGCTTTTGTTGTCTATAATCAGTGTTCTTCTGTGAATACTCCCTTCTCTT
Organism: Pinus taeda; assembly: GCA_000404065.3. Classification (NCBI taxonomy): domain Eukaryota; kingdom Viridiplantae; phylum Streptophyta; class Pinopsida; order Pinales; family Pinaceae; genus Pinus; species Pinus taeda. The sequence continues at coordinate 29,768 of APFE031552508.1, read as the reverse complement.
GCATTATTCCACCTCCTTAGTGAAAAGAACTATAAACATTTTTTATGTATTGTGCGTCATTTTAGTTCTTTTTTGCAAAAAATAACATAGTCAAACTATCGTCTCTAGATCTAAAAGTGTCGTAGCTATCATTATTCAGTTTTAGAAAGCAATACCATTGTTTTAGATAGTTGATTATATGGTTATCATTGCGTAAGATTTGATTTACTAGTTTTAAAGTGTCGAAAAGCAATTTCCATTCCAAAATCTCAAAGTGTCTCTCTTGTTTTCACTTCGTTTTGAAAAAGAATTTTGTTGAGTACAGTCACTTTAAAAGTATTTTAGTTTTTCACATAGTTTTCTTAGTGTCATTTACACATTAAGGGAACTGAAAACCAATACATGCATGTGCATTTGCATCTTGAATGCTTGGCTTGATTTAGGACTATGCATATTAGTGTGTGCTCTGTGAAGAAAAGATGCTTGACTTTCTTCCCCTTAGTAGCTAGGATTTTCATTGCTGAAAGAAGATAAAACATTTATTTATCATCTCAGACTGCATTTAGGAATTATACATACATCACGTGGTGAACGTAAAAGGCAAACTGCTAAGAAAGATCAACTTAAAATAAATCTCAATGAATCTAACAACGCTTTGGAACTTAATGCAACATCTAGAGGTCTAGGCTAGAGACGTATTCCGGCATCGTAAAGCCTGGTAACTATTGCTTTTAGTGATGGTTGGGTGATTCCTCCACTTTGAGATGATAAGTGCCAGTACGGACTTGTGCTCCCATGTACCGTCCTGTATATATTGGGAGACCACTATAGGCTGCATCCTTTATCCTTAGGAAGCTGTGTCTGCCGCCCTATCGATCGTAATGCACCGAACACAGCATTCAGGAAGACTGACTGTCGTACCGTAAAAAGTATTCTGCATTTTTACGATTGGTTTGGTAATCCTCTCTGCCTAGATCTCCAGAGAAGTCCATTTTACTCCTTTTCAGACTCCTTAACGGAAAAGTTCCTCTGAGCACTTGTCACTTCAAGCTCAATAAAAATTGAAGGCAACTAGAGTCATCATTTGTTTTTTCTCGACTCTTTAAAATTGAAAAAACAAGTTGTGTCCAAGTGTCTAAAAATTTATTTTAAATCGGAATAACATCACGAATTTCCCCCATTGATCTTCAGGTTGAGAAAATGGAGTCTACCAACCAAGGATTTTCCCGTGAAGGAAATCCTAGTCCCTTCCTATCTTGGGGAGATGTTGGTCCACCCCATATGGCCACTTTGTCACTTCCAGGATTGACAATTGGCTTGCCAGTCTGGCTCTTCTCTACCTCGGTCGTTCAGAATCCCATAATTCCTGAATAGTCTAACCAGCAACTAGACGACACTAGAGTTGCTTCCCAACCTTCTACTTCATCTGATTCTCCTTCTCCACCTTCCTCTTTGCTTGACAAAGCCGATAAAGCTAAAAGTCAAGTAACTGAGAAGAAGAAGAAGAAGAAAGAGAAAAAGGAAAAGAAGAAAAAGGAACCAAAATCGAAAGGGAAAAACCAAGTATCGTCTAGCAAAAATCCACACACCACACAGTCAAAACCTAAATCTGCTTGCATCCTTTGCAATGGAGAACACTATCACCGAGATTGTCCCTGCATCCCTCGGATCTTAAGGGACTGGTCTCCTCGTTTGCACCACCTAGTAGCATCAACCTCTGGCGACCATGTTGAATGCTCACCGTTGATCAGTGAAAGTGAAGCACATGGACAAAGAAGGAATCCTAGAATTCCTTGTAAGTTGTGTGAAGGCGATCACGTTGTACACCGTTTTCCCTTCCTTGAAGAGGCTAAAAGAGTTTTAGATAATCGTCCGGTTTCACCGTTACGACTTCCTCCTCGATATCAAAAACTCTTGCCGAGTCCTCCATTGGTTGAAAATCTGACCGGCCCATCCTTGTGGTTAGCCAAAGCACCTATTGTTGAAAAAGAACCTTCAAAATCCATAACAGACAAAATTCAAAGGGTCGATACGACAGTTGACCTGGTATTGCCTTCAGAGAAAGAGAATGACACCGTTCAAATTCTTTTCATCAACACCGACTCCGATGAGCTTGGTGGCAGTCCCCCCATTCCTTTACCGCAGGAAGGAAGTTCATCAGAGTCCTACCCGGCCGTATATTCGATCCCACCACTAAGCAACCTAGTGGTTTCCTTTGACTGGAATCTACTAGGCAGACCCCATTTACCAGCCAGTGTACCATTCAGAATTATTGTACAAGCTTACAGAATGGTCATGGTTGGTACCATCATCGATGAAGGGGCTTATGTGAATATCCTTTCCTCAACTGCTTGGAAAGCGCTTGGTTCGCCACAGCTTTTGCCTGAAATGAGAAATCTAACAGGCTTCGACAAGGGAACCAGTCAACCTTTAGGGATCCTTCCAAATGTGCCCATTACTTTGAGAAGGAAAACTGTTCACATGAATGTTATGGTAGTTCAAGGAAATTTAGATTACAATCTACTCCTTGGACGTGACTATATTTATTGCATGGGAGCCGTCGTCTCCTCACTCTTTAGAGTAATGCGTTTTCCGCACAAAGGCAGAATGGTCAAGCTCGTAGGCCGAATGTTATTCCCCGGTTCACACATCGCAAATAGTCAAATGCCATCCCTGAATGGTCTTTTCATGCAAGAAATGTCTCATCGGTCTCCAGTCCATCCACCTGATGAGCACGAGTGATTCAGGAAGGTGTGACTGAAACCCAGGGGGCATGCACCCTGGTCTGCTTCGGTAGGAAAACTCTGGGTATAGGGTAGGTTTTGGTGAAGGATATATGACTAGTCTGATACTGTCCATCTAGGAAAAGGGAATTAGACCGGATAAGATACCTCCGTTAGAAGGTAGGCCTTTCCCGATAAAGAAAATGTTTTGTCTGCAAATTGAGGGGTAACCTAGAAACTCTACTTCGCTATACCTGGGGGCATGCAAACCTTTCCGCATGCAAGTGAAGAGTGGTTATTTTTTTTTTTAATTTGTAGGACCTCTAACCCTTTAAACCCATAAGGCTAGTCGTTTCCTAGCTTGCATAAAGAAAGGATCCGTGGCAAAGCTTTAGAGATGTAAGCCACTTTAAAATAGCATCTCGAATGAGACATTTTCATCATACGACTAGCAAGCAATGTTGTCGCAGAGTTCAAGCTCGTTAAAAAATAAACTCTCCACGAGCAGTTTTAGCACATAGTTCATGCTCGTTAAAAAATAAACATAAGTCATGAGCAAGTGTTTCTCCCTGCGTTTAAGCTCATTAAAAAATGAACGGGTAAATAACCATTGTGGATGCCTTATCGCTAGCTTTTGAGCCTTGGTCGTGTTCTCGCTATCACCTCCACTCTGTTTTTAGCCGATCATTCACCCCCACATGATTGTTTACCCCTTTGAGGAACATCTGCGAAGAGTGATTCTGCTAGCCATCCTTGTAACTCTGCCATGATTAGAAAATTCAAAACCTTACATGGAATCAGCTGCTACCCGAAACCATCACTCGTTCCTCGAAAACAAGTCTTCTTTAAGCTCTTTTCACCTGACTCGTAAAATATGAAAATATTGCCGAGCAATTGGCCTCTCGAGCTCGTTAAAAAGGCATCGGAAGTGCTATCCCTCCTCTAGATTTTAATCTTTTTGGACCTGAGGGATTATTACACAAAAAGATCGAGCGCTTGTCCTGTTCGGCTCGTTAAAACTATCAAAAAGTCAACCCTTTTGTATTATTTTACGCTTTTTCTGACTTAAGGGATTATACAACAAAAAATAATCTTTGGAGTCTTATTTCTATTTCTTTCAGACTCTCTAAAATTGAAAGAGGCCGAGTTATCTTTGTCGTTAAACTTGTTAAACTAAATAGCGACAAACTCGTCCAATAGGACGAGAACGAGTTTCATTGTCGCTAGGCTCGCTAAAATATAGCGACAGGTTCGCCCAAAGGGTGGATTATAGAACAAGCATATGTTATCCTCCTCAAGCTTGACAAAAATAAGAGACTGGTGAGCAATGACTGGGGATTGGAAGACAAAAGAAACTTTATTGGTACAAAGTCGCTCTGAGCATGGACACTTTCTTCCGCATCCATGCCGGTTGGTTGTCCGTTCACTGTCCCACCATGTCCATCACACCATACATCTAGGTTAACGTTACCAATCCATCGTCAGTGTCACCGATATGTTCAAGAGAAGTCATCCAGACATTCACCTGAGTTCACCACTGCATTCATTCATCTCTTCTCTGACCGCCACCCTGAACCCCCATATTGTCAGTTTGTTTTACCTCCAAATCATTTGCTTCATTCCATGTTGTTGATGTGGGATTCATTAAGGCCCTCCTGCGACGGGTCGCTTCTTGTCGACATCAGCTCATTATCCAAGAAGTTGACTTAGGAACAACCCTTTCAGTACTTTGAAGCTTGCATGCCTCAATGGCAAGTTTCTCACTTTCGGCGACAGGTTTACATCAATGACCTTCAACCGAGAGATTTTGCGTGGTGTTCGACGCCAAGTCCCTTTTTCACACCACGTAGATTGTGTTGTAGTACCTTGAGGGTCATTGTCATTATTGGTGATTCCTCTCGTTCCTGTTAACAGCTTACATCGTTGGCTGGTAATCAGGCGATTTCTTTCCATGTTTGAATCCAAATTTTTTTTCACATGGATCAACTTGTACTCCGAGTGAAGATTGGCCGAGTTTGAAGACCCCAGATCTAGTTTCATCCATCCAGGCTGTGATATATTCAGGAATATAAAAACATCCAGTGTACATCATTTCCAAATAGATGATCATCCAAATAAAAGGATGATGTGTCCATATCATCAGTCTGTCACAAAGACGATCGTCTGTCTTATGTACATGAAAATGAGTTTACAAAGCTGAGCATGGGAATGCCCGCCTCGGCTGGATCATGAAAAAATGTTGTCATATAATGTATTGTATTGTATCTTATTATAGGTCACCTCCCAGCTCAGAAAAACTTCAGATCCTCATAGTAAAGCATTTCACCCGACATAAAAAATGATTAACGACCTCATGCTTTAGGGGGCAACTGTTATAGACATTTTTGGGCACTTCAACCCCAATCACAAATGTCCATAAACTGAGGGATCTTAAATTCCTAAAAGGGTTGCTTCACTTCCTAAAGGAACAAGGTCAACTAATTACATCATCTCCCAGAAGTTCTCCACTAAAAACTGCTCGTAAATGGTCAAAATTGGACCATACTGAAAGCTCCATGCGGGGGGTGAAATGCATACTATTTCTCTCCTCTGTAGGGTGCGATGGTTGGTAATGGACAAATGGTAGGGACCAAAATTCGAGGTGGAAGATCATGGAATCTTCCAAAAGCTTCCCCTCTGACACTTGCCAATCCATTTTCAACCAGGGATGAGTAATAAATATTCATTCTCCAAGTGGAAGCAGGAACTATCAGAGAGAAGACACTAATCAAGATCCAAAAAGATGACTCACCTCTCTGTAATCATCTATATATGGATCCCTCATCACAGAGATCCAGAGGCTGGAATTTTGTAATTTATAGAGAAGTGTTGTCAGTATTCTTATGTACATTCACAATGTTGGGTGATTTTGCTTTGCTTGAGGTGAAAGAAGGGCTTCTTAGCTGGAGGATGATGCTGGGTCAGAGCTGCTCATGGTTGTAATCCTCTTGCTAATTTTATCTGAATAAAGCTATTCTTGTTTCCTTCCATATCCTTGTGTATTTGTTTATATGTGCTTGTATATGGTTAATGTACATCTGATCCTACATTATTTGTGAATTTAGATCCTTGTTTCTTGCATAGTAGTATGTTGTTGTGATTCTACAGGTCC
>APFE031552504.1:0-16888 GCA_000404065.3 Pinus taeda | reverse complement strand
TTATTACTTGATCCATGATTTTTTCTTCCATTATGTTTTCTAACCATGTGTCTATTCTTTTTGTATGGTTTTAGATGATAGCATGGAGTTTTTCCACCATCATAGATTGATAACTTGAGGTATACTTTTGAAACATGGCATATAGGATTAGGATTCATATCAATATTGTTAATACATAATTTGACCTTCATTGTACCATTTCATCATGCCTCAGGTCCCACCTTTTCAGGTTGTGACTTTGACCATTCCTTTTTGTACATCGTAACTTGTGCAATAGAGACTGCCCTTCATGGGAGCCCTAGAATAGCACTCGATTTTCATCTTGGTGCCCATTCTATGTTCATTTGTGGGCCTAGGAACCCTCTTTAGAGCCCACAATGACTATGAAATTGGGCCTCATTCATCTATTTCCATGCTATTTCTAGCGTATAAATTTCCCATATAGGGGGTTCCCACTCTTTTAATCATTTCTTTTTTATCACTTATGCCCATGGATATCAATGTCTCACCACATGATTCTCTATTGATTTTTTCCTTCATCTCGCTCAATGCATTTATAGTCATGCTTGACCTCTTACCTTTGCATCAATATTGTGTCCATCTTGCAAACCGTCTCACCCTTTCAGAGATATTGCATTGATGAGTAGACTTCCATTACCAGATTCTTTGCTACTACTTCTTCCTTTTCATAGGTATGTTTCATTAGCCTCAGAACTAGATGCATCTCATTATACCACTCTTCTCTCTGGATCAAGCTTCCTTTTACTCCTATTTTCATGCTCATTAGATAATGAAACTCCTGAGCTTCTTTTGTTGATATTTTCATGATCATTAAAATAATTGAAAATGTCTAATTCTTTCCATTATTTCCTCCTCGATGTTATTCAATATGAAAGTTGATGAGAAATCTCCTTTATTTTCACACAAAACCATGAGAAATACATGAGTACACTCTGTCTATTTTTTGGACTCATTAAAAACTCTCACAAAATAGACACAGACAAGTATACTTTTAACTCTTTTTAAAGTTTATTAAAACTTAATAAAAAAGACATTGTTGATCCAAACTTAAACAAGAATGCAAAAAATTACAGATATACCCATAAATATAGAGATGCGGCATAAATAACACTTCATTTCATTAATATCAAATATTGAAATATGTTTACAAGCAGAATGGAAATATGACTAGATTAGGCGATGGTAGCTTATCTCTGAGAAGAGATGTGGTGGCTAAATGCCTTTTAACTGTGTTAAAATGAGGCTCGAAGGCCTATTTATTATTGAGAAATAATGGAAAACCCTAAACATCCAAAAATCTAATCCTAGGGGATGAAGTACCAAAACCATGGGCCTCGTTTCGGTAAATTGGTACATCAACTTCCCAAGGTCGTAACTTTGGCATACACTCTCTGTTTGACACACACAATACCTCATTAGAAAGATCTATCCAAGGAATACAACTTTCAATCTTCCAACATTGAATAAAAGCCCATGTTGGCCCCAGTTTCCCCCAAAAAAACATCGTTTAGGGCCTCAAAATGACTTTGGAAGTTCAAGACCCGAAAAACTGCCAAAAATAGTAAATTGTGCTACATTTAAGGAAACTGAAAAATTGAAAGAGACAATGGTGGGGGTCCTAGTGGAATAGGTGCGTGTCCACCAACATCCACCAGGATTAACCGTCGAATTTACTTGTCTTCTCTTTCATGCTTTCTAAAATATGAAGGGGATCATCTCTATTCAAAAGGGGGTAGATTTTGATTATCTTCATTTTATCAAGGCAACTGTAAATCACCCTTGAGCATGGAACTTGTTTGATACATCCTCTTACAATTTGTCTTTTCTTGTCTTTATATCCAAACGATCAACATGAGTTGAGTTACTCTTTTATAGAGTCGTTATTTCACCCGATTGGTTACCCTTCAAATCCCTGGGATGTGATGATGCCTCTTTTGTCACCATTTTGTCTGAATGGTGTTCCTTAGTCCAAGCTACCAAGTTCACATTTTTGTCATAGAATTATATGTTCAAGGGAATTCCTAGTCAAATTCATCCAATTGCAGTGTCATTCTACCTTTTGTGTCATCCATTCCAGTGTTAGTTGAACATTAGGTCTTCATCTTTTATTGTTAATGAAATCATCTTGGTGTTACTTCTGTGTTTAAAAATGGGGAATACATAAATACCCTCTTTTGATGGATCTCTTCCCATTGAAATCAACACCTTATATGAGATGTAGATTTAGAAAAAATCTAACACCTTGGAGCTTGCAGTCTTCATTGGCGCGCTTCCTCGTAATTGATAGCGGGTTTTCCTCATTTCCATGTTGATAGATTCAACAAGTGCTCAGCATTATCTCATTAATGGACACTTAATATATTGTGATAGGTACCTTACTAACCATTTTCATCATTGGTGGTATCCCTTATGTTTTTTAGCAATATCCCTCAATTTTGGGTAATCAAACGGTCTCCTTGCATGTTCAACCTCAACTCATTAATTCACATATAGTAGATTCATACCATCATGATGAGTTGAAGACCTTGGGGCTTGGGGCTACCTCGTTCAATAACATTTCCTCCCCTAAGTTATGTTGGATAATGTATTATGTATTTCTAGGTCCAAATTCGGGCACTCTCATTAGGGTTTACAACCTTATTGATATCCACTATGATAGAGATTTACATTGTATCATGATCAATCCTTGATCATGAGTCTATAGTAAATTGTGTGGGAAGCCATGCTCTATATTTTTGGTACTGAGTATGGGTATGCCTACCTTAGGGATGTATATCATATGTATCTCACTAAGACTTTTGTAGCTCCTTAGAGGTTTTATTTCCTTTGCTCCTTCGGTTTCCCCGACTCACTAAGATTATTGTAATGTATTTTTCTCATCACTTTATCTTCTAACCTCATACATTAGGGCACATTTGTTATAGCTCAAAATGACATCCTCTTGTGTATACTATGGAAGAAACTCAAAATGAAGCTTGGAATGTAATAAAAATTCCATGAAAACCTTACAAAAATCTTAGATTTATCTCTTCAATGTGCCTAATACACTAGAAACGAGAGTTTCAATGCTCCAAATGGCCTAGAGAAGAGAGTTATAATGCTCCAATACATAAGAAACAAATATGTTAAGTGGCTAGGGTTCACAAAGCACATGGATAAGGGTGGAAAAGGTAAAAAATGATTAGAATTTGAGGATAAGGATGAAATTATCATATAAAAAATGGTCAAAAAGTCTTTACATACATCTGATCACTCTTGAAACTCATCTATAAAATTGATGTTCTCCATGGAGCAAAGGGACAAAAGTAACAAATAGGTACATTTTGTTGAAATGAGAACCTAGTTCTCTTTGACATAAGCCAACAACGAGCAGTGAAGCTTGGTTGTGAGTTGTGGTGAGAGGAGGTAAAAGGGGCAAGGACCATAAGGAATAAAATATGTAAGCTTATATTGATTTAATAAGAAATCATACTCCCCCCCCCACTTCAGGTGGTATTCATACAATTGTTAGCATATGTTTTTGGATTATTTTTGGTACTGATGCTAATGGGGTTTGTAAGAAGGAAGGGATAAGATATCTGACTTCAAAGCCAAGGTGCATCTATCATCCTTTCACTTGACTATTTTAATCATGTATGAATTTGTGTTATTTTGGGGTTGAGCATGTCTCTAATGCACCTTCCGTCATAGGTATTAGGAAATATTGCAAGTAAAAATTATGCTGTTACTACAAACGAAATTACATATAAACACTAGGGAATATGGAGTCTAGGATATAAAAAAGTTCTAGGGTTTCTTTAGAGTGACTCTAATTTAAAACTAGGGAAAACAAACTTACCCTAGGGTTTTAGATTTAGGTTCTCAATTTTCTAGATGATTAAAGGGAAATAAAAACATATTTATATCCCTCAAATACTTGGAAGAAGTGTTTATGTCAACAAGGGACAATGAAACAAATTCTAAATACACTAACTTAGAAAGAAATATTAATCTTGTGAAACATAATACCAAGATAAAATAAATAAGCTAATTTACTTCACCATGCAACATCCAAGATCCATCATAAGCATCCATGAAAATATATCACATAACATCACATCTACACCCAAGAGAGCCACTCAACTAGGACTTCAAAGCACACAAAAGAGACAAATTACGAATCAAGAGAAGTTATGATGCATGTGTGACAATGATCTAAGTGATAGTTTGACTTCCCTATTTATACTAGGGAAACCAAGTTGATTTGGTCCTACTTTGTTGTAAGAGCCCTTAGAAAAAAGTATCCATGATACAAGGTGGATAGGTCATCAATCTGAAACTCAAATATAGCTAAAATAAAGAAATAACATGAAACTAAGCCTCAATTAACCCACATGTGTGAGTATAAAATCCTTCAAAGGTAACATCATCTCCTGAAATGTATGTTTCTCCATGAAAATATGCAAGGGATGACCCAAATGTTTTTTCTCAATCCAAAAGTCATGTATCCTCATCATAGTGGCACCTCACAATCAAATAAATCCCTCTCAAGACCAATTTCACCCTCTAGAAATCCCATGTCATCATCAAAAGCATTATAAGGGTGGCATCATCATGTTAGGGCATGATCTCACTAGGGTAAAATGTGCGAAACCCCCTTTATAGGGATAACAAGTCATAATTATCCTCAATCATCACCAAAAGAAGATCAATTCTTGTCAAGAAGATTAAATGTCATCTTGGGGGTGTCCTGTCATGTCTTGGGCACACATAATCTTCAAGCAATGTCCTAGCTTGGATCATCAGTGTCCAAGGTCATGAGGTTGAGGGAAGGTCTCATCAACCGTTCCAAGTCACCCTTAAGGTCAACATCCCTCAAAAGGTACCCAACATTGTGATGCTCCCTCCCACCCCTTGTACCTTGTATAGTTGTGGGAGGTGTTACTTTATAATCTAACCTGGCCTCCAAGGTCTATCATGGAGATGGGATTACAAAAATCATATTTTTCCAAATTCATTGAAACTCAAAACTAAGACTAGCATCCAATTCAAATCGTTGGGAGATTTTCGGCGATATCCAACGCTCCAATCAAAATTTATACTCATTTGAAGTTTGACCAATTAAATGTTGCCACGTCAGCAAGGGTTCATCATGTGACATTTGAGTGTGACCCATGTGGCCCTGTCATGTCACCCTGAGTAGATCCTCTTCATCCATGACATCTATGTGGAATCTATCAAGTCTAATTTAGGAATCTAAACTATGGCATGATTTTATATCAATCTGGTGTTCATAAACTTTGAAGTACACTGTAGTATGTAGTATGAGTTAAGTTAGATGTAGTAACTTCTAAGTCAATATTAGCTACTAAATTTAGGAAGCATGAAATAAAACCCTTAAATTATTAACACAAACTTGAAATGAAAACATTCTTACTTTATTTTGGGAATAGTTTAAACTCGACATATACTTGTATCTCTCACACAAATCCAAGTCCTCTACGCAATCATATCCAAATTTCCAAGTGTTCACTCAAAATCTGGGAAGATGATCAAAAGGGTTTTCAATAAAAAAGGTTGAACAATGCACTAGGATATTCTTTTTCTATGGAGGCAAGTGGAAACTCTGATGGTATTTTACTCAATTTAGTCAATCTATACCCAATACTCATTACGAATATGAGAATGAACTATGGCCTTCCCCCATCTATGAGAGAAAACATGAGCAATCACTAAGCCTTCTACTCATTTTTTCCACTGTTCTATGCTTGAATCATCATTCTTATCTAGGGAAGTGGTAAATGAATTTAGGGAACTATGGATTTTGGAAGGTTCAAGATGAAATGTCAAAGTCTTCAAGAGGTTGGGACCTTCTTCTCCTAGCAAATTGGTGAATGGCACTCCCAATCCTTTGGTGATTTTCAAATAACAACTACCCTATAATTATCAAAAATAAAAAATGACACTGAATTTTAAGGCTATGGGAAGCAATATTAATTCAATGATCTAATGAAATTGCCACTTAGCTCTTTTAATCAAATAGGATATCTATGATATTCTCAACAAAGTAAATCAAACCAATAAAACAAAAATCTATTGAAGCTAATAATACCTCACTTATATCAAACTATAATAAATCTAAACTAAGAATTCTTAATCAATATATATAATCTTAAATCTAATTTATATTGAAAACTTAAATACGTAAGGACTAGAAACATACAACTAGTTACTAGTAACTTGTACTTAAGAACTAGTATAAAATATCTATAAAATATTTATTATTTAACAAATAAAATATTTCAAATATTTATCAAATCCTCTAATTACTTACCAAATTACTTTAAAACACATTTAAATATAGCAAAGTGATGTATTTCATTAAATCAAAATTAAACTAGCATAGTTGCTCGTTCAAAGCAAAATAACTAAGATTACTCTTCTAACTACTCTATGAAATCACCAGTTGATCAAATTTGTGTTGGGATAGTATTAGAAGCTTAAAGAAACAAATATTACAATCACTAGATAAGGAATAAAAGCATATACAATTTTTTTAGAAATTAGTAGTTAAGCTTGTCCTTACACCATCAAATAAACTAGTTTGTAACCTGATCGAAGCTTGAATGTACAAAGACATGAAAAAGACATATAAACATAAATATACAAAATAAATAACTAGTATTTACCAATTATTTGTACAACAAAGACACAATGCACTAACTCGAGTTATGGGGGATTCCATGGGTCAAGCAAGCACACGAAATTGAAATTAGTAGCCAAAGATTAATCACCACTTCATCTTGATAAAAACAACCATCAACAGGTTTGAAACTTGATTCTAATTCCACAAGTCGAAATTAGAGTTTGTAATCAAAATAGCAATTCAATACATAATTTGGTCTTTCTTTTATAAGAAAATTTCTAACAAAATACACACAAATCTTTCTTATAATACTTAGATATGAACCTAATCTCTTATATTCACTCAGACCATGGATTTAATTTTCAAAATGCAAGTCTGGGCATTTTCCCATTATGTTCTATGTTTTAGTAGTCCAACTGGCCATGTTGACCAAGAGCACTCTAGGACAACTTAGGCTTAAGAAAACATGTGTTTTACCATATCGGGATACCTGTGAGAAAAACATGTGTCTTTATTTTCATCCAACCTACTTGGAAACATAACAATGAACAATGAATTGTGAATTCTCCTAAAAAATTGTGATTTACATTTCAAAATGCATTTATTTTCCAGGAATTTAAAAAATTTAAATTTAATAAAAATACCTTAATGAAGTATTATTGGGGAGTGTACGAGAATATCACCATAAATGATGAAAGTAAGTGTTTTTAAAGGAAAATGAAGGAAAAACCATAGCAATATTCTTAGCCAAAATGAGGACTAACATCCCCCGAAGCTGATGATGAAGTGTGTCCTCATACTGCTTTAACTGTCAAAAACTACTTCATATTGTCTTAGTTGCTTGCAAAAGGAGGTCTACATTATCTTTGGGTGGTTGGGATGTTTGTCCTTCTGCTTTTGGTTTCCTCATTAGTTTTACCTTCAATTTTTTGTTATCTGTCTTGAGTGCCTTATTTTTCTCATACCACTTGTATGATTGGATTGAAATGATATCATTTTTCTCTTGCAACCTTTTGTTCTCTTCTTGTATACTTTGGTTTTCTTTGAGGAGTGAAATATTATGTTTTTTCAACAAGTCATTTTGTGACTTGAGATACCTCTCCAAGACTTGCATCTTTTGCAAAATCTTCTTCAATTTCTTAATCCTCTTTTTCTTTCACTCAAGAGCTTGTTGTTGTGGAGATACAGCCTCTTCAGCTGAGGGTATATAGGGGATTTCCACTTGTCTTGAAGATTGATTTTCGATCAATTCTCTTATGTCTTCTTCAGTGGCTGTATATTCTTCTTCCTCATCAACATGAGTGCACTCTTCTCATAGTTTTCTCTTATCTTTGGTATTTTTCTACTCCTTTTCTTGAGTTTTTGGTGATTTAGTGTAATCATATAAAATTGGTTGATCTTTATTAATGTTGTCATAATATTCTACTTGAATCACAGGTAGACTTTGAAGTTTTTTCTTTTTGTCCTTTTTGAGAGATATCACCACATGTTCTTCTTTGTTTAGTTGTCTTTCCATCGATATAGTTACTCTCTTTGGGACTAATTCCTTCTCTGGTTGCTATTGTGTATGTACCTTCTCTATCTCTTCTTGTACATGTTATGTCTCTCTTTGTACATGTTGTGTCTTCTCTTGTTGCCCCATAGTTTATTCTATTGTTACACAATGAAGCCTCTTGAGGAAAGATGCCCATGTTTCATTCATTTTAATAAGTTCCCATTCAATGATAATTTTTATGACTCTGTGGTGATAAATATGCTTGTCATTACTTGAATCATTTTGAGCTATCTTAGGCATCTTCGTCAAACTTCTCATGAAATAGTAAGGAAAATTTAGAGTGGTTTCTCCCTTCAAATGTTGAAAGATCTTAATATGATAAAGGTAAATTGAGCTAAACCTTCCATCCCATGTAACAAACCTTTGTATTATTAATGCCACCTCATCCCAAGGATGTCATAACCAAGTGTTGGACATCCCATTTTTAAATTTGGCTTAGTTCTAGACCTTTTGATGAAGTAAGTCCAAGGTCGATCTTGCACATGTTACGTTTTAAACCATTTCTCGTTTAGTTGAGGCAACCATGTGATTTGACTTAATATATATTCAGATAAATGAATATTCAAATCTCCCCCTTAAGCATGGTTGCCATCAAATGTTAATGCAAATTCTCTTGAGACATTATTTTTGTATCCTGGAAACATTAGGAGAAAATATAGCTAGTTCCTTTCCTCCAAGATTTTTATTGTTTATAGATTGTATTTTCTCATCTTAAATCCATATTTTCTCTATCTTTCCATTTAGTTTTTCTTCTCTCTATTTCCCTTCTAATTTGTCTCTTAATCATTGTGCACTATCAGTCATATAAGTTCACTGTGCATTGTCAATATTGTAGGTTCACTGCATACACCAATTACCCTGTCAATTCATCAATATCAATCAACTGAATAGTCTCAGACTTTCTGACCTAAAACAAAGATCTTTCAATAAATTTTCAATATATGTTTTGTCAAGAACACTTGACAAAAGGGATTTTTGAAGTCTGACTTGATGACTATGAGACACTCCCCCAAATTCTTATTAAACAAAATGTGTTGTTCACTAGTGCATTGTACACTGAATTGAAGTGAATATAGGTTCTCATATTTTTCATAAAAAATGTCAAGAACTCTTCACCCCATTTACACAAATAATTTAAAAACTCAAACCTTTTATATTATCACATATTCAAATTGTTGATATGATGATCCCAAGTCCTCAACTTAAACTTGGAAAATTCACTGAGAAATGATAAATTTTCATTTCTAGGGTTATGAGCTTTTGGTTTTACAAAAGGATTTCAACCAATACCCTACATGGTCACATTTTGTGCATAAATCATTTTCCTGAACCCTAATTCAATTATTGAGAGAACAATTGTTTATTTGTGATTTGTTATAAATTGTTTCTCAACCCTAATTTTGTCTTCTAAGAGAGAAACATGATTTATTTTTGAGTGACAATGAGTTTTTGAGTGTAAATTTGTCTAAGTAATCAAAATTTCTCCTAAGTAATCAGTGTTTTGCTTTTTCCATGAAAATTTTTAAATTTAATTTTTGTTTTGCTTACAAAACTATGTCCTTTCCTTTGTCATACCCATAGAAACAAAATGCAAACACATTCATTTCTAGCATTGATATATGTTATGAAATAGAAGGTTTTCCATTTGCTTACCTTTATACCCTTGTAAACTAAGGGTTTTCTAAGATCTCTTGTAACCTACTATATGACCAATTTTCTATTGAAAGCATCAAACCCATAGGCTTTCAGATTTGTTTGATGTCATAGACCTATCTCATAATTTCCTTGAGTTTAGATGTCATTTAACATGGTAAACAAACTGAATATGTGCACCCTTGTATATACATGAAAAATTTGGGCTACAACCACGTATTTTTTTGTTACCTTTGTGAGAAATTCAACTGAATTTTCCAATGTATATCTTCTAGCTCAACTTTGTTGGCTAAGATGAAGTTGTATTTAGGTTTCAGAATGTTCAAATAAGGCTTATTCCTATAATATAACTTTTTATAGAGCTTCCCTTTAAAATAGAGCTCAAAATAGTTTCTATGCTAGCCACATTTTTTTTGCTCTTTTTAACAATACAACGCTCAACACTTAAAATTTGTTTGCAACATTCAACATAGTTATTCATCTCCATTTCTAGTGAGTATTCTCCATACAAAAGGAGTAGGGTTTTCAGTTCACTGCACCGATCCATCCCCCTCTATTCTATTGCCTGTTCCCAGGCCTATTCGATAAAATCAATCGTTTTTTCCAGATGCTCTTATTTTTTCCTTTTTTTAAATTTTTTCCTCCTTTAAAGCCAAGGTTGCCTGTCCAGTGAAGGATATTATAGGGAGTTAGGAATATTATGAGGGAGATCAGGAAGGTGTTAATGAATCTATTTGCAACCTTATTCCTTCAAATAAAATAAAACATGTAACAAGGCCTTAAAACTCAGTCAATTTGCTCCGAATTGAAACTTAATTCGACTTCAAACATTAGTTGTGGCCTTTGAGATTACTATATCTCGTTTTATCTTAAAATATAATCCTAATTTAACATAATATAACTTAGAAATTAGATTATAGTTTAGCACTTGTTCCTTCAAGAAAAACAGAGCATACTTTTCAAAAGGCAAAGAGTAATGTTTCTTTGAGTGAAGATCGTTCCTTTAGTTGTAGTGTCATGTTCGCATGATGAAGTTTATCTTTTCAAATTTATCATATATATGAGCTCCTAAATAAATCATTATGGCATTATTTCATCCCATTACCTGTGTTATGATTAAACTAAAATGCGTTGTCCCTTAAATGACTTATATTACACTTTTCAAAGAAGTAAATTTGATGCTTTAAAACCCTATGATATTAAATCCTGTTTGATAATAATTTTGCATATGGTTATAAGGTAATGTAATGAGGTAATAAAATAATGGTGTGTGGATATTAAAGGAAATATATAAATGAAAATAGTCTAGGAAGTATTTTAGGGTTTTAAGAGAAAATAGTATGGTTTATATAAAATTTTAGGTCTCATACCATAAAACTTTGTGGTATGGATGATTTTTTAAAGTGAAAGGTATTTTTATTGAAAAATTTAATGAAATAAAGTGAGTATTTTAAACATAAATCTCAAACCTCCCTTGTAGATGAATATATATCTTTCTGTTTCTTGAATTTGTGATGTTGTTGTTGTCTCTTTGAGAGGACCAATTGATAGGTTCAACAAGATGTGTATTCTGATGCCCTGTAAAAAGACCATCAATAGGAAAGAGCCAAATAACATGTTCTTTGGATAGGTCTTGGTGCACTTTGGGATACCAAGGAGCATCATTTTAGACAGGGATACAAGATTTCTTGGTGCATTCTCGACTACATTGTTGGATAATATGGACACAAAGTTGAAGAGATCTACATCATTCCATCCATAGATAGAAGGGTGGAAAAAACTAATCAACATGAATTTGGTGCAACTTCTATGGGGATACAACCAGAAGAATCCAAAGACTTAGGATGAAAATTTGGTATATATACAACTTTCTTACAATAGAGTAGTCCACACTTCTATAGGAAAGTCCCCATTTGAGACTTGTTTTGGATATCTTCCACCTTCACCTTTGGATATTTCATATGGGCAACAAGGAGTAACAAGAGATCTTATAAGAGATGCTTTGAGGACTGAAAATTTTATAGAGAAGATCAGATAGATCCATCTATAGGTACAAAAAACATTGTCGAAGTCACAGGGGAATTATAAGGTTAGGCATGATCAACACATAACATAGAAGTTATTCAAGGTGGGAGACAAAGTATGGTTATAGTTGAACAAGGAGAGGCTACAAGGGCTTGGTAAGAAAATCAAGGCTCTGAGGTATGGTCCCTTTGAGATACTGCAAAAGGTGAGTGATAATGCCTATATACTCAGTTTACCACCATATATGAGCATTTACTCAGTTGTGAATGTAGAGAAGATGAAACTCTATGACCCTTCCATGCTAGATCAAGAAGAGGAACAAGTCCTACCTTCTGTGGAGGATTTTGCACCAGATGCTTAGGCAGAGTTGACAAAAGATATAATTTTGCAGAAGAGGTCTAGAGCTACAAGATAGGGGAAACATGAATTTTAGCAGATTGGGTTGAAGGGACAACTTTTAGACAAAGCTAAATGGTACACCAGAGAGAAGGTAAAGGAAAAATTTCCCCACCTCATTCAGTAAAATATTTTGGGGACCAAAAAGCCTCCTAAAATGGGAAGGTGTGATTCGGTTTGGATCATTAGATTATTTTTCATCCATATTGATTCATTTGGAGTAGAAAAAGTGGAGGAACTAGCTCATGGGGCCGTTTTTAGCAGCGGGACCTAGTTTGGCAAAATGAGGTATGAAACCTTCCGAGAGAATTTTGAGGCATAAAAATGATGTGTTTTGTGGGTAAAACTTTTCCACTTTAATATCGTACCATTTCATGCTATTATACGCGCATATATCTTTCCAACAGCGCAAGAAGCGCATCAATAAGAGTTTGTATGCAAAAGTTATGCCACTCAAAAGTTGATCTTCCTATTTTCACACCTATAGTTTGGGAGGATGTCACGTAAACCCCTATTATTCATAGAAAAGGGGCTAGCCACTTGATTATGATGTAAAAGACTCTATAATATTCTATATTTTAACTCTAGTTAAGAGTTGGTGTAGTCAAAATCAACCTCTAGTAGGCTATCGGGTTGTGTTATAATCGGGCCACTAGGAGGAAGAGGCATTCCATTCTCTTGAGATCATTTTGTTCCATAGCTGAGAAAAGATAGACATGAGAGATAGAAGGTAGAAAAAGCATAGAGGATTTGTGCATTGTAGCCGCCCATGGGCCACATACATTACTTCTTTGTACCTACAACCATATTTATAGACAAAGAAAGAGAGCGAAGCAACCTCACTTTCCAATTGGTTTTTCTCCCGAAATGGTTTCCCATATAGCATATCTCATGTCTTATGTGTGTGTGAGAGCCTATTTTGTTGTTCTCTACATTTCTACATAATTTCCATTCACATGCATGCACTAATTATAATTAAATCTATAGATCTTAAAGTTTAATAAAATTATAATAGTGTAGGATCTCAAATTTTTAATATAATATTATCATATTTGCTGTGACAAACTATCTGATGGAATATCCATGGAAATTTATGGATCAGTTCTCCTTCACATCAACTTCCAAGTAAATACATTCAGGATAGCCATGCAATTAGATATAGATTTGTTAGAATCTCAAAAGCAAAGGGTTACTCAACTTAATGAGTTGGATGAAATTTTACAAGATGTCATCCAATACACTATTCTTGTTTGGGATTACTGAGCTAGTTGGCATGATAATTTTATTAGGAAAAATCACTTCAATCCTAGTGTTTGGGTCCTACTTTTTGACTTCATATTTAAAAACTTCAAGGAAAGCTCACTATACAATGGATGTGACCTTATGAGATTAAGACCATTTTTTACAATGACTCAATGAGAATAAGGACTATTGATGATGAGAATGCTTCCTTGATGGTTAATGGTAATCAATTGAGGTTGTATCATAAGCCCATATCCAAATAAATATTTTTTCAATATGTCATTCAATAGTCAGAGATGGAGGTAGTAAGTGGGGAGCCTTCCACTCCCTCTTTCAACTCCACTTGAGTTTTCTTCCCACTTCTTGATATATGTATGTAAATATATGTGTATGTAAAAAAGAAAAACATAAAAACAAAAAAAAATGAAAAAGTAAAGATAAATAACTAGTATACTTATGAAAATTAGCTTGTTAACGTAGCTAGACACGAGTTTGCTTGAAAACCAACTTGCTTGCGGGCTAGCCCTTGTTGATTTTTGCATATTTTTGTTGATCATCTGTTTCATAATCTACAAATCATTGTTATTTTTCTCATTTTGGATGAAGAAGGATTCATCAAGGACTTCCTTCCAACAAGCTTTGTGCCATCAAGTTCAACACACTATCTGGGGTCAGAGTTAGAGAATTTTCATGATACCTGGAGGTTTGCATGCATTAATGGAATTTTTTTTCACTAATGAGAGTGGGGATTCTTCAATGCTCCATGTTTATCATATCTTGCAAGAGATTTGATAAAAAATCATTTATTTGTTTCTATCAAGATGTATCGAGGCACCTTGACACTCATTAACAGCATAGCAGAGTGATCTTGCATCGGTTAACAACGTTTATCATTTGCTAGTAATCCAATGATTTCCTTTTATGTTTGACTTCAGAAAATCTTTTCACATAGATGGAGTTGTGCCATAGTTGGGTTTTAATGAATATTGTTGGTTTAAGATATAACAACAACTATAATATTTAGAATGGTGTGAATAAAAGGGGAATGGAATTCAAGGCAGTAAGGATAAGCTAATTGTTTCAAAAAGAGAAGGCTATATAGTACCCTTGATTGGCCTCATATTGAAGGAAGCCAAATTCCTTCCTTGTTACACAACAATGTCCTTTGAGACACAACAATGCCCTTTGTTATTCACCTCCTTGTTTATTATTCCCGTTGCAACTATTTTTTGAGGAATTGTTAGTTTTTAGCAATGGATTGTCGTGTTTGAGTTTTCATATTGACTCTAGCCTCTTACAGGAGCAATAAACATAGCAAAGTTAGAAAAATTCTTAAAATTTGACATGGTGCTTGAACAAAATAGGTCGTACAAAAATACTTATAAGTGATCTCTTTGATTTTTAATATAGTTGATTCAACAAGTCCTCATTCAAATTCTTAGGACCAAATCAACCAAAAAGGTAATTTGCAACTAAATTTCTCTTGAGGTAAAATACATCTCTAATCCACTTTTTATCTATTAAAAACATAAGGATTTCTATTTATATGTAAGAAAACCCTCTCATACTTACCTTTTTGTCTCATTTTATTCATTTCCTTATACACTCCATTTCTAAAATTATATCGTATACCCCTATCTATCCCTACCTCGTATTGCTCTTATGATTAAAATTGTATGGCTAGATTTAGTACCTACCCATCCTTTTTCCTTTAGTCGAATTAGTAGGTGTTAAAATGTTAATTGCTTCATTATACCTTGTCTAAACTGGTACAACACTTGTAATACACTCCGTCCTCTTTAACGATGATTGACTTCATGCTTATTCCCAGGTAATGAATTGTCAAATTCTCCTATAGATAAAGACAACCTGTCACTTGTAATGCACATACATACCAACATTTTATTGCTCCACATGACTACAAACTATGAACTTTCGACATTGGACAATTATATTGTATATGCCATTGGTCTACCTTATCAAATTCAAGCCATTTTTACGGATTAATCTAGCCAACTCGACCATCGTGATGCTCACCCCGATGGCAATATTTTAAGTAATAATAGCAAATCCATTGATGAGGGGTGACATAGTAGGGTTTGTAACCTAAAGTAGAAAATAATATATATATACAAGGGTTATAGTGGTAGCTATAAAAATGGTGGTTGATAGACATAATTTGACTCCTCAGGCTCTTGAAACCCTTCCAGAATATGATGGGTGTAATAAATTGTTCAGTGTAATAGAGTGGTAGGGGTTCCTTACACAATTTTAAGGGTACAATGATCAAGTTTATTTGTAGTTTGCAAAAAATGTGTTGCCGCATTTCCCATGTTGGTAATTTGATTATGAGGGTGACAAAGGAGACAATCTCTTGTGCCACTAGTCTCCCTAAAATTAGAGAAAAATGTTTTAATAATAATCCATTAGATAGGGGCACCTACAACTTATTTATGAAGCTAGAGCATCAAGATGCAGACTAGGCAAAGGGGGTACCAAGTACCTAGCTTAGAGATAAATGGGTGAAGTTATTGTTGATCTTATAGAATTTCTTGACTTGTGAGGGAACATACACCCTTAATTTGAATGATCATATTCGTATTCTTTTACATTTTCATTCTAGTCAAAAGTTAAGCTTCCAATATTACTTGTAGAAAATTCTAGGAAAGATGGAAAGCTAAGTAATAAGAAGAAGAAAAAAGAGCCCTCTCATGAGCTTACACCACCATGGTCTCATTAAAATGTTGATTATGGAAGAGCTCAAAGACCAAACTTACACCTAGGAGAATGTTTTGACCCAGAACAAATTTGTAGTGCATCCACAAGAGAATTTAATAGATCAATGGCCAGAACATGGGCCTGATAATGATAATCATGGTGATATTTGAACTCATACTATAGATGATATTGTTAACCCTCCTTAGCACAATTTGAGAATAAGGAAAGGGAATGTATGACATGGAAATGCCCCAATTACCAAGCTGCCTACTCATCGTGTTACTCGAAATATGTCCAAGAAACAATATGCTTGAAAACTCAACAAAGCCACCACTTGTTGTAGGTTTTAACCCCGTACATAAATTACCTGCATACGAATTCTAAATCATAGAAAAATAAAAATGCGAGAGCATAACACATAAAAAACACATATGCACAGAGATTTTCCATTGGATCCCAAAACCGGGACTACCAGCTTGATTTTTCATTATATTCCTTTCAATGTTACAATACATATTTATACATGCCGAAGCATCCAATACCATGGACCAAAAACCATCACGTCTAATACCATAGACCAAAAAACCATCGCATCCAATACCATGGACCGAAAAACCATCGTGTCCAAAAAACATGTGCGAAAATCATGCACA
>APFE031552503.1:0-19414 GCA_000404065.3 Pinus taeda | reverse complement strand
AAAAGACTTTCAATTTTTTTTTGAGTTTGGTTGCTCCTTTAAATTCCATGGCCATATATGTCATCTTCCTTTCCGATTTATTTATTAACCTTTTCATTTAGTATTTAAAATTCAACCTTGGGTTGAAAATTTATTTATTTAGTAGTTTATTAATCTCTATTAATATTTTATAATTTTGGAAGTTCTTTGTCACCCACAATGCCTTCTATTTAATTATATTGATTCTTATTACTATGTTTTAGTTTCATTCTTTTTAACTTCTCAATTTATCTTTAAAAAATGTGAATAAATCCATATATAATGAACTAAGTTCCCTTAGTATTTTTAAAACTTCATTTATATTATCCATATATTAAAACATCAACTTTTTTTTGCTTTCTTCTAAATATCTTTTTATATGTTTTAAATTCCCAATAAGATTATTTCATTTTTGTTTTCAAAATTTTTTAAAATGATGTGTTTTTTCGTAAATATTTAAAATCTTACTAATAACAACTATTTTTATCTTTCATATTTATAAGTATGAAATATATAAACACATTTTTTATTTTTATAATTTATTATCATTTTAATTTCAAATCTATATTTATATATATATATAATCATTTTCATTGTAATAATTTTAACATTTTATTATTTTTTTAATATTTTAATAAATTTAACTCAACAAAACAGTTTTAATTAAGCTATCTAAATTTTCTTAAATTTTGATTTAAAAAAAAAAACCAAAATATATCCTTTCTTTTCCTTTGATACAATAACTCTATTCATGACTCAAATTTCATCTTACATTAAAAAAAGGAACCAATTTACCAAAGCTTGATGGAGGGAATTTTAATTTCATACGTAGTAACATTTAACAGTGATAAAGCATTCAATTTGGTCTCTTATAAACCCACCAAATGTGCACAACGTGAACGATTTTGAAGTTCATAAAATCACGAAGGTAGCCTCCAACGAGCAAATCGTGAACTTAATATCATCATAAGTCTTACTTTCGATGTAAAAGATCGTGCCCACAGGAGAAGCATTTGCATTATTCTTCACTGAAATTAAATTCCATCACAATATTACACGCTTTAATGAAACATTACAGGAGTGATAAAAATGAAATATTTAACACTACGATAATGTAACCCATTTCCTACAGTTTCCATCACATTAAATGGCGGAGCCTGAAAAAAAACTAAACGGACCAACCAAAACCTAACTGGAAAACAAATCTGATTGTTGTCGACCTTTGATTTTCTAGTAGTGGGCATCCCAATCGACATCCATATTGTAATCGGAGTTATGCTATGGAGGCAACCGCTTCCTCTATCCACAAATAGGACTTTGATGAAAATTTATATCATCATCGTCTTCGTTAACCTGAGATTCAAACATGCAACCAAATCTTTCGATTTGTAAGGAGAACAGGGTCTTCAGATCCTCTATGCTCACAATCCCATCTCTGTCTTTTCCCATGACATTAAACACCTCTTTCAATGCCCACATTTCACCATTATTAGTGTTGGATCTGGGTTAATTTATTTCATCGATTTCTTGTGTAATGAGCCATAGAATCCGGTGAAACTCTTCAAAATTCACAGAGTGGCGTCGGCAACAATTGTCCTGCCCTCCATTTCCTCTCTGCTTGAGCCACTGTTGTCAGCATGGGAAACAATTATTCTTCCCTCAATTTCCTCTCTGCTCGGCCCCTTCCCCATGCAGAAGCAATTGCTAGTGAAGAAATCTTGGAGATCCAACAAATTGATTTTTTGGTTGCTATCTCCGTCCAACACGTTGAAGGCCTCCTTCACCTTACATGGTTCCTCCGTCCACAATTTCATTTCTAATAGTGGCCTCCTCCTGTTTCAGCTGCAAGGAAACATAATTGATGACATCGAATTTAATTCCACGCAAAGCAATTGATATTACAGTCCAAGTATTAATTGACAGGCCGGGAGGCAAAAATTGATTGAAGAGGGCGTTATGTTTCACAATTTCATCGTGGTCAGATTCCAGGTGAAACAGAGAGACCAACGTTACCTGAGAGAAAGCCTCATTGTTTTCCACATGCAACATGAAATGACAATGGCATCCATGGCTTCAAAAATTTAAGAAAACAAACAACACCAAAAACAAAGAAGCAGTTGGTTATCCAGTAGCCATGGAAGAAATACACCAGTAAGCCAACATCCCGGGCATGGGAATTCATGTAGTGTTTTTGGCAGTGCAAAACTAAAATTTCAAATTTGAAAAAGAGGGGCGCTCAAAACTGAAATTTGAAATTTGAAATACAGCGACGTGCAGCGTCTGGAAAATATCTGTCAATGTTTTAATTAAGTCGTCTCGTTATCTGTCCATAGTTTAATTTAGTCTCGGTATCTGTCCCCGAGAAATGCTCGGATGCCGACGAATGTTCGCATGGGAGCCCATGGGCCACGGTAAGGTCATGCTCGGGCAGGAAGGCATCGCTGGAGCTGGGTGATGACGCGTGCATGGATGCATGAACATGGTATGCGATGAGGTCAAATTCCTGTCAGGGGTGTAAGGACTATAGCATTAACTATGCTATAGTAGCACAAATAGGACTCGCCGTCAATCTGCTTTATTTATATTTATATTGTATTTTTTATTTATTTAAATAGTATCATAGGGTTAAAATTTCTCTTAGCGAGGCATATTCTGCTTTGTTATGCTCTGGATTTTCTCCTCCACAGAACGTGAATGACAGCAATCGAAAAGAAGGAACGTACACAGACATGACATGGCAGTACACGTTCAATCGCAGTCCCGTTGGATTGATGTTACTGTCAGTATACTCACATGGCATGTCAACAAAAGAAAAGGAAAAATCGATACAACAGAAAATAGTTACAACTCGTAATAAAGTGAAACAAAACTTCGTATTCCATTTTTCATTTTTATTTTAGAGGTATTTGTTAATCATTTTTATTAAGGATTAAAAAATTTAGTATTTCATCTTATAATATTTTATTGGATGAAATTTAAATTTAAATTTAAATTAATATGATATTCTATTAATTTTAATATTTCGATTTTATGTAAGATTAGTTTTAAAATAAGTGAGATTAGATATAAATTTAGTTATGCTTTGTTTTATTTAAATTAAAGTAATTTTATTTAATTCGTAAGTTAAAATTATTTTATTTATTTTTAGCTAAGTCTCGGAGTATTTACAGTGGAAATCATATTTCTGTCAACGTTTCAAATCCCAAGAGGGATCCATCATCAAGAATGATGATAGAAGAAGAGCTTTGTGAAAGGATAAATAGTTAAAAATATGGAATGAGGTTATTATCACGGCAATTTTTTAGGAATTGGAGATCTGCAGCTCTTTTTGCTATCTTCACTCTTAAATTTTCGAGTAAAATAGTTTCACTCCATGTATCCCCTCCGTACAGGGAAATGATTCTGGATTTTAGGCATTTGTGGTTCATTTCTTTTGAGCTAAGTCTAAGAGTATCCACAATAGAAACCATATTTCTGTCAATGTTTCAAATCCAAATAGGGATCCATCATCAGGACCAATCTGAATGTTGATAGAAGAAGAGCTTTGTGAAAGGATAAATAGTTAAAAAGATGGAATCAGGTTATTATCACGACAATTTTTAAGGAATTGGAGATCTGCAACTCTTCTTGCTATCTTCACTCTAAAATTTTCGAGTAAAATAGTTTCACTCCATGTATCCCCTCCGTACAGGGAAATGATTATGGATTTAAGGCATCTGTGGTTCATTTCTTTTGAGCTAAGTCTCAGAGTATTCACAGTAGAAACCATATTTCTATCAACATTTCAAATCCCAACAGGGATCCATCATGAAGAACAATCTGAATGATGATACAAGAAGAGCTTTGTGAAAGGATAAATAATTGAAAAGATGGAATCAGGTTATTATCACAACAGTTTTTAAGGAATTGGAGATCTGCAGCTCTTCTTGCTATCTTCACTCAGAAATTTTCGAGTAAAATAGTTTCACTCCGTGTATCACCTCAGTATAGGGAAATGATTCCGGATTTTAGGCATATGTGGTTCATTTCTTTTGAGCTAAGTCTCAGAGTATCCATAGTAGAAATCATATTTCTGTCAACATTTCAAATCCCAACAAGGATCCATCATCAGGACCAATATGAATGATGGTAAAAGAAGAGCTTTATGAAAGGATAAATAGTTAAAATGATGGAATCAGGTTATTATCACGACAATTTTTAAGTAATTGGAGATCTGCAGTGCTTCTTGTTATCTTCACTCTGAAATTTTTCAGTAAAATAGTTTCACTCCATGTATCCCCTCCGTACATGGAAATGATTCTAGATTTTAGGCATTTGTGGTTCATTTCTTTTGAGCTAAGACTCGGAGTATCCATAGTAGAAACCATATTTCTGTCAATGTTTCAATTCCCAACAGGGATCCATCATCAGGAACAATCTAAATGATGATAGAAGAAGAGATTTGTGAAAGGATAAATAGTTAAAAAGATGGAATCAGGTTATTATCGCGACAATTTTTAAGGAATTGGAGATCTGCAGCTCTTCTTGCTATCTTCACTTTGAAATTTTCGAGTAAAATAGTTTCACTCCATGTATCCCCTCCATAGAGGGAAATGATTCTAGATTTTAGGCATCTATGGCTCATTTCTTTTGAGCTAAGTCTTGGAGTATCCACAGTAGAAACCATATTTCTGTCAACGTTTCAAATCCCAACAGGGATCCGTCATCAGGACCAATCTGAATGATGATAGAAGAAGAGCTTTGTGAAAGGATAAATAGTTAAAAAGATGGAATCGGGTTATTATCATGACAATTTTTAAGGAATTGGAGATCTGCAACTCTTCTTGCTATCTTCACTCTGAAATTTTCAAGTAAAATAGTTTCACTCCATGTATCCCCTCCGTACACGGAAATAAAGTAATTTAATTTAACTTATAAATTAAAATTTAATGAAATTCTTATTTTTATATAAAAATAAATTTTCAATATAAACTCGTACTAACTTCAATATAGAAAAATTCAGGATATTTAAAAAATATTAATATAATAAAAATAATCATTTTATTTTATTATCAAAGTAATATATAAATACATATTATTTTAATTCTAAAAATTGACTAAAATCCCTTAAGTGTCTTATGTGGTTCGCAGTGTGTTTAGAAATAAAAATAAAAATAATATTCAATGGGAATTTATATTAATTTGAATGTTAAATATATATATAAAATTTTAATGTAATAAGAAATGATTAATTAAGATAATACTTTTGGTAGTAGGTTTTTGGAACTATCTAGTGTGATTCATTGTGAGGACAAGATGAAAAGGTACATTAGTGTGATTCATCGTGAGGACAAGATGAAAATGTACATTAGTGTGATTCATTGTGAGGACAAGATGAAGAGGTAGATAGTAGCACACATTAAATAGAGAGCAATGTAGAGACTTTTAATAAAGTTCACGACTATAATAAAAAAATAGTTTTGAAAAATAATAATTTAATATATAACATCAATTACTAAGATCAAATTATATTAAATAAAATCTAATATTAAGATATGGTTGAATATATATTTAATAAATTATGAAAGAAAGATTAAAATTTAAAAGCCAACTTAAGAGTAAGGAGCTGAGGGCCCTAATATAATTAATGGAGTCCGAGAGACCCTGAGCAATGAATAATAAGTTAGTTATATTTGGAAAAATCAATCACATAATCAAATAATAAATTCAAGAAAATGTTAAATACATTAAAATAAAATAATGAAATGGTAGAAAACGTTTTGGGATTAAAACCTTCAAAGTTCAATACAAAAGGAGCTGGCCATTAAATTAAAGCACCCAAGAACAATAATTGAATAATCAGATGAATAAAAAATCGATGAAAGATAAGAAACTAGTTAAAAACTTTAATACAGCAAATTACTCTATTATAATTATCTTTCTATTATATTTATATATATATTATATTTATTATAGTATATTATATATATATTAATTATTATTTTATATTACACGTAATTCACATAGATAATAAAAGTGGAAAATAGAAATTAAAAGATAAAGTAGTTCAAAGTTCAATTAGTTATAATTACGATTAAAATAACAGACAGACAATGACTCAATATCTGCTAATTTTACGACGATCGTCTCTGTTCAGATTATTGAGCTTTCTTTTGATTTCTAGGGCTTCCTTGAATTTTTGATGATAGAAATGACTAATTGTGGCAATGACCTGAGCCTCCTCAATGCAGATGTGATGCTTAGTTTTTTCTGCATGTTCTGCCAAAGTTGAGGAGCAGGTCCTAGCATGCTTAATGTCAGCAGATTTCCCACGAATCCTTTGATTAATTGAGCGACCCATCTCACCTATGTAAGGAGTCCCACAAGAGCAATGGATAACATAAACACCTCTCATATTTTTGGGGTCCACTGAGTCTTTTACATATCTTAGGGAGCTTGGATGGTATCTAGAGGCCTAAAGGTTAAAGGAACCTTATGCTTCCTTAAGATCTACACAATCTTGTCTATGGTCCCTTGGATAAATGGGAGATGCAACCCTGGAAATTGATCCTTGGGTTCTTTTTTAATCTTAGCACCCTTTTAGGCTTTGAGGGAAGCCTTAGTACATCAGTGCCTACTGTATCCATTATTATAGAAAACATTTAGGAGATGAGATTTTCTCATCATTAATATGGTTTTCATCAGAAACTCTTAAATATTTAGTCACTAAAGTATTGAGAAAACCAAGATTTTGAGTAGGAAGTGATGAAATTTAGCATGAAGATATTGCTCCGTGTGAGTTTTCTTCCGAAAAATGATGAGAAAAAGATTCATCATCCTTCCTTGAAAGGAGGATGTCAACGAATGAAACACTACCATTTCTTTCATATTCCATGGTGAACTTTATGGAACTAGACTGATTATTAAGATGATGGAAAAAAATTCCAACTTTTCCTTACCATGGGATGAGATGACACAAGTGTCATCCACAAACCTCTTCCACATCTTAGGAAGAAGTCGAGGAGAGGCCAAGGCCTTTGATTCAAAGTCCTCCATAAATATATTAGCCACCACAGGGGAGATGGATGAACCCATGGAAACCCCACAAGTATTTTCATAGAATTCCCCATCAAAAGAGAAGAAAGTAGAGGTGAGACAAACAATGACTAATCTAGTCGTAATATGCTTGATGACTTCAATGGCCTCATTAATAGGGATATTATTATAGAGGGAGACCCCATCGAAACTCACAAGTTTGTCACGAGGATCCAAGTTTATACCCTTTAACTGATTGATAAACAATGAGGAGTCCTTGCCAAAGGATTATGTAAGGCCAATAAAGGGTTTAAGCTTTTGGGCTAAATATTTAGCAAAAATATAGGTCATCCCTCCTATAGTGTTGACAATGGGTCTCAGGGGAGCCCATTTCTTATGAATATTTGGAAGGTCATAGATTTAGGGGATAAGAGGGCTACTATCATTAAGCTTATGACTAAAAGAGCTAATTGAGCTACTAGATTTTATAACAAGAGCCACACTTTTGGAGAACTTCTTCAAAGGGTCCTTATTAAGTTTCCTGTAGCTCTCACTATTACAAAGGTAATGCAACATTTTCTTTCGATAATCCTCTTTATCTAGAATAACCACATCACTAACATTGTAGGCTTTCATAACAACAATATCCTTATTATTGTTTAATGACTTGAGAGTGTCAAACTCAAGTTTTCTAATGTTGATCTTGGGGTTTTTTTCTTTCTAAGGATGACATCATAGTCATGTTTGATGATATATTTAGTGATGCTCAGTAAGTTTCTAATACCATATTCAATGTCACAAACAATATCATTAATTAGGATCATTCTAGGAGAAAGGGAAATTTTTAAGCCTTTCTCCAGAAGACTATAGACCAACCCATTATATATCAACCTTCCAATCATGCTAAGCTTGTAGATCAAGGTGAGTATATCATCTCCATTAAAATATGTATTGCCAAGTTCCTTCTAATGCTCCAAGATAAAAACAAAGCACTGAATCATGACTTCAAAACCATCCCACCTTTAGTAGACCTAAAAAATGGTGGGATCAAATTTCGACCATGCAATAGAGGCATAAGTGGGATTACATTTGATCGAAAGAGGGCCATAATCTATCTTCCTCTCGTCTCTACCACATATAGCACAAGTTAATTCCGTAAATTAATCGCTTTGGAGATGTGCAGGCCATTAGAAATCAATTACGTGAGTACTTACATGAATCTCTTGTAAAAGTTAATTGACTCACAAAAAGACATGGCTTTGCTAAGATCAATGGGAATCCTTACAAAACTACTTAGGAGTGACAAAGAGGTTTTCGACCTTTTCAATGGTCTATGCAAGGATGTTGGGGCCGTGAGTGTTGGGTACCAAATTGGGCCATTTTTCCACCTATTTCCATTACCCTTTTTGCTATATTTTCACTTATTTACCCATGCTATTATGTTAAAATCACAAGGTAATTTCCCCCTTTACTATCCTATTGGTATATTCTAATTAATGAAGTAAAATGAATGAGTCTACCTATTTGCGGTACTAAACTTGTGTTTGACCACAGCATGAGAACAAGAACCCTCAACTTGGTGCATTGCAACAGAACTGGCAACGGCTGATTAGCAGGAGGTCGTCTCGGAGAACAAATGCCCTGAACTATTCTTGGGCCTTTCTGCTATTCCAGGCATCTGACGTAGATATTGTTCCAATCAATGTATAACTTTGTAACTGCAGTTGCTATGTTTGCAGGAGAACTATTAATCTCCCTTGCTATGTATAAAACGTAGGTTGATCCTATGAATGGGGGTTCACCCATAAGCATTGTAAACTTCTGTTATCGATTAATAAAAGATCATCCATTTTGTTGTTCTAATTCTTTTCGTGGTTAACGCAGTCCTCATCAAAGAGCTGGGCACGCTCTTCTGATCAGGTGCTGCATCTTTATGTGTTTGTGATTTATTAGTTTATGTGTACTGTTATAATCCTTTCTCATTCATGTTTATTTATGTAGTTTTGTGAGTTGTTGATCTTGTGTTTATGCTTTGAATCTTAACATGAAACCTTGGTTGGGAAATATCATGCTATTGCCCCTCCATATACCTTGCACGTTTCCTTGAAAGAATACACACCGAGATTGATAAGATTAATGTCGGAATAAGGTAGATAAATCACCCCTACCTGGACACCAACATTTTGGTGCCATTGTTGGGGAGGCTAACAAGGTGCAAATAATGATTCAAATTGACCAGAGGGTCAATCTCTCATCTTAGGGAGAGAACGAGTTTTCTCACTCTGCTTCAGGTCCTGAGCGTAGGTATTTTTCTATTTGTTCATTTTTGTTTGCTTGATTATTGTGGGCCATTCTCTTGTCTTGCGGAGGGAGAAGTCCTTTGATACCCTGCTCTAGGCCTAGAGATAGAATTAGTTTTCCTTTAACCTGCGTGTGTTTTCTTTCTGGAAATTCCTAGCTTTTACCCTGGGGAGGGACCGTTTTTTTCTGCCCTGCTTCAGATCTGGGAAAATTAGGGTTTTCCGTGGTTTTGATTGTTTTTGGTTCTTGTTTCTGGGGAGGGAGGAGTATTTTGATGCCCTACTCCAGGCTTGAATCCCTAGGTTTTGCCTTAGCTACCATTTCTTTTGTGAGTTCTTTCATCCTGGGGAAGGAACGACCCTTTGATGCCTTACTCCAGGATTGAAGTATCATAGGTTCATACAAGAAACCCCCATCAATCCAACTTTTGTATGAACAAAGAACCCAATAAAATGGGCAGAGGGAGAGCCCCAAGGGTCAGAAGACCAGACCTGGGAAGAAAAACCTATATAGAAGAGATCATAGCAAAGGTTAAATCCGAAGCATCCTCTCAAGTAACTGTGAGACCAGGAGCAAGAAGGGTGAAGTCAGAAGGACAATTAGTGGAACAGCTAGTATCGGCTGCAACATTCTCTGGTGACTCAACACAGCAGGTCACTCTAACCACGGGAGAAGCATCTAGCAGTGGACCTGATCTAGAGAATCTTGAGCTGGTTTTGGTAGAGGAGGAAGTTGCAAGCAGAGCTTCAGTAGGATCGGACTATTCTAGTAAATGAATGGGAGTTGCAGCCGAAGGATCAAGCCATCAGGCCACAGGAGAACAAGTTGAGCAGATATTTACATCACCAAGGGATGAGGGAAGTGCTACTAAAGCAGCTTGAATCTCGGTAACAAAGAATCCTCAGCCATCCTCTGCAGAACCTGTTGAGATCCCCAGTGATTATTGGAAAATATTCATGGCTCCTACAAACTCCACCATCAATTTCCCTAATGGGGATTTGGGAACTACTGTGCCTACAAAGCCTATTCCATTGGCAACTTTGCCAACTTTCCATGGACTTATCTCTGAAGACCTCGACACATTTCTATTTGAGTTTGATATAGTATGTCGGGGGTATGATTACACAACAGATGCCCAGAAGCTTAACATTTTTCCTTCCACTTTAAAGGGGATGGCTCTGCGATGGTTCATGGGTCTTGGAGGAAAATTCATTTCTACATGGGAAGATATGCAGACAGCTTTCTTGGAGAAATACCAGGATTACTCTAAATCCTGGAACATTAAGGAGGAACTCTTCAAATTCACACAGAAAGAAGACACAAGCTTGGAAGATTGTGTGGAGAGGTTCAACTACACCTTACAGAGGTCAGGACATTCTGATGTCGATAAGGAAATATTAAAGATTATCCTCCTTTGATCCCTTCGAGAAGACTTGATGGAGCTATTGAATATTGTTGGAAAGGGAGATATCTCTAAGGAGAATTTCGAAGATATCTGCAAATTGTGTACTCAGTGCTCAAGGGGGCTTGCGAGAAACAAGCAGGGGGTCCATTTAGGAAAAGGATCTGGCAGGGGTGTGAAAAAAGCAGAAATTAGAAACCTGTTGGATAATCTGAGAACAGACATTCTCAGTACCCTGTCAGCACAGATGGACACCTTGCAAGTAAAACAAAAGCAGTTAGAGTTGGACAGGACTATGGTAGTGTTCTACCCAAAGTGCAAAAAGAAGCATCTGGACTGGGAATGTCCACTAAATTCCATAGAGGAATGTGCGATCTGTGAGCTCAATCATGAAACAAGTTCATGCCCTTCCTTACCAGGCTTGAAAGCAATAGTTCAAGGAATGGGGGAGGACACGGATCAGATGTACCTCATGGGATCTCGGAAGCCATGACCACCTCGACCACCTATGGCCAGTCAAGGTATGTATCTAGATCCATCTCAGTATTTCAATAATTGTAACATGAATCGCCAAATCATGCCTTACCCTCCCATGTGGCCGCAATATTAGTACCCACCTTGGCAACAGTGGCACCCCAAACTAGTATGGGCTCTTCATGGGCACCAAATTGGCGAGGATCCACTTCGGGACAGTTTCCTCCACAGATG
This sequence comes from Pinus taeda, assembly GCA_000404065.3. Taxonomy (NCBI): domain Eukaryota; kingdom Viridiplantae; phylum Streptophyta; class Pinopsida; order Pinales; family Pinaceae; genus Pinus; species Pinus taeda. The sequence continues at coordinate 7,971 of APFE031552503.1, read as the reverse complement.
CCACAGTAGATGCCCTAGAAGCATCTCCAACTGCCTTCTAATGTGCCTCCTGGTAACCAGCCTGCCCGTCCTCAGCTCCCCATGTAGCCTAATCCTAATCCTAACAATAAGGGAGCTCATCAGGCTGATGTTCTTAACTCGCCTTCGTATAGTATCTGCACTGCGGAGTTGTACAAAATGAATCTATGATCAGGTCGAATAATTAATGCCCAACCTCCTCTAGTTATCATTGAACAACTTGATAGTGGAGATAAGGAGATGGAGTTGGTCAGTAAAGAGCTAGAGTGAAGCAATAAAACCGAGATGCCTCCTATCAAACAACCTCAATCTGAACCACCTTACCCAGAGAGATTAATCATGAGTAAACCAAGTCCTCAATCTAAATTTGATTTATTAGGAGAATTGAAGAACTTATTTGTTAAAATTCCCTTATTGCAAGCTATGAAGGATTTGCCAATTTATGCAAAGACCCTTAGGGAATATTGTTCCAACAAACCTGCCAAGAAAATTAAAGATCCCCTTACTATACATGTTATGGGAAAGTTGTGAGACTTTATGATGGGAAAAGCAATTCCAGTGAAATATAGAGATCCGGGAAACCCGATATTGATAGTACAGATTAATGGGGTAGAAATTCCAAATGCGTTGGTAGACCTGGGATCTTCCATAAATGTCATCACTACTGAAACTATGCATGCACTAGGACTTTGTAATTTAAAGCATACACCTACAGTAATGGAACTAGTAGATAGATCTATGGTCAAACCTATAGGGAAGCTAGAAGATGTGAAAATTTCAGTAGATTCATGGTATTACCCCATAGACTTCCTAGTATTACATACACAATCTTCAGTGGGCGGCCATCCCCTAATTTTGGGTCGGCCATGGCTGGCTACTGCAGCGCTTACATCAGGTGCCGCTCAGGGAATATGGTCATTTCTAATGGGCATAACACTAAGAATTTGGTGTTATATCCACCTGCAGAACCAAATTCACCTGTAAAGCTAGTAAGTGGAAAGAAGGTTGTGTCTGCGATGGAGGATGTAATGGAAGAGGAAGAAATGAGACCCGACCTTACTATCGGACAGTCCTTGTAATTGAAAATGGAGTCAGAAGATGATGTGATCACTTCTTTCATGGATGATCCTTGTTCCATTTCAGAATCGAACCAGCAGATCCTAGAATCTGTCCTGAGCTGTGAAACTCAGGAAACTATGGAAACAATAGAAGGATTAGAGGAACCACTTGTTGATGCACCTCATGAAAGTGTACAAGTGGAATTGGAACCAGGGAAAACTTTGAACATTAATCTGAACCTGTCAGAATCTCAGAGGAGCAGCTTATAGATGTTCTGCGGAAACATAAGGAGGCCTTCACCTGGGATTACGCAGATATGAAGGGAATCCCAGCTAACTTATGCACCCATCATATATACATCAAGGAGGATTGTCATCCTATAAGGCAACCACAGAGGAGAATGAACCCGGCATTGAAGAATGTGGTAAAAGAAGAACTTCAGAAGTTACTGGATGTGGGTTTTATTTACCCAATCTCAGACAGCCAATGGGTATCACCATTGGTAATGGTCCCCAAAAAGAATGGCAAATGGTGGATCTGCATAGAATATCGAGAGTTAAATAAGGCAACGTAGAAAGATCACTTCCCCTTGCCATTTATTGATCAAGTGTTAGACACATTGGCTGGTAAGAAATATTTTTCTTTTCTAGATGGGTTTAGTGGCTATAACCATATCCAGATTGCTCCTGAGGACCAGGATAAGACCACGTTCACATGCCCCTGGGGGATATTTTCATACAAGGTCCTTCCTTTTGGCTTGTGCAATGCTCCGGCAACATTCTAGAGGGCAATTCTGGGAGTCTTCTTCAATTTCATAAATGACAGTGTTGAGATCTATATCGATGACTTCACTCCATATGGGGACTCGTTTATGGTAGGACTAGAAAATATGGAAAAAGTCCTTGCAAGGTGTATACAAACACATGACTCTCTAAGTACAGTGAAATGTCACATGATGGTGGAAGAGGGAATCATTTTGGGACATTTAATTTCAGCTGAAGGAATTAGAATAGATCTAGCAAAGATACAAGTAATTATGCACTTTCCAACACCTGAAATGGTCACACAGGTACGCAGTTTCATTGGGTGTGTTGGTTATTATAGACGTTTCATAGAAAAGTTTGCAAAAGTTGCACACCCACTGTTTCAATTACTAACGAGAGATTCAAAATTTGTGTGGACTAAAGACTGTGATGCAACATTTACAAGAATTAAGGAATTAGGGAACCTAACTGGGCTTTACCGTTCCACATTCATACGAATGCTTCTCAGACAGCAATTGGTGCAGTGTTGGGACAACAAGAGGAGAAAGTACCTTACACAGTCTACTATGTTAGTAAAAATTTGACCCCTGCTGAATTAAACTACATAGTGACTGAGAAGGAATTCCTTGCTACCTTTTATGCCATCAACAAGTTCTGGCACTATATCATTGGGTATCCTACTTTTGTGCACACTGATCATGTGGCCATCAGGTATTTAATGAATAAAGCTGCTACCCCTGATCAAATTACAATGTGGTTGTTACTGCTACAGGAATTTGATATCACTATAGTAGATAAACCAAGTAAAGACAATGTGGTCGCAGACTTTTTATCTAGGATAAAACGTGATGGTAAGGAAACACCAATTGAAGATGATTTTCCTGATGAGAATCTTTTTGCAGTTTCTGCTAACACTCTTCGGTATGCAGATATTGCTAACTATTTAGCTATAGGTAAAGTGCCTCGTCACCTATCTTATAAGGAGCAAAGGAAGATCATCCACCACAGTACCAGATATTCATGGATGGTGGGATATCTATTCCACATGGGGGTGGACCAACAAATTCGGCATTGTGTAGCAGGGGATGATATTTCCAAGATATTAAAAGTTGCACATGGCAGACCCTGTGGGGGACACTTTGCAGAAAAAAGAACAAGTCATAAAGTACTGCAAATGGGATATTATTGGCCCTCCATCTTCTGTGATGCTCAGGATTATGTGCAAAGGTGTGACAGCTGTCAACGGATGGGACAACCTGGGAAAGCAGATGAAATTCCCTTGTAGCCCCAGATAGTCCATGAACCATTTGAGAAATGGGCTATCGTTTTCGTTGGTCCCTTCAATCCACCTTCACATGAGAAGGCTTACATCTTGGTCTGCACCGATTATGTAACGAAATTGGTGGAAGTCAGGTCGGTCATGAGAGCAACAGAGCAAGTGGTGGCAGACTTCCTCTTTGAAGAAATTTTTGCTAGGTACATGACTCCAAGAGAGATTGTATCAGATGGTGGATCACAATTTACTTCCCATATGATAGAAAAGTTAATGCAGAAATATGGGGTCAAACATAGAGTGACAACCCCCTATCATCCCCAAGTGAATGGACAGGTAGAAAGCACAAATAAGGTATTGGAAACTATCCTAACAAAGACAGTAGCAAGCCATCACTGGGATTGGGCACAGAAACTCCCAGAAGCTCTATGGGCATATAGGACGACATGGTAGAATACAACAGGGTTTTCTCCATATGAATTAGTCTATGGAAAATCCCCCTTGTTTCTGGTGGAAATTGAAATTAGTACACTCAGAATAGCTCTAGAAGTAGGCCTAGATTTATCAGAAGCCAAGAAACATTAACTGGAATAGCTGAATGAATTGGACAAGATTCGAGCAGTGGCTATCGAGAGAACTACTGCTGTTCAACAACAGAGAATGAAATGGCACGATAAATTCGTCAAAACCAAGGTGTTTTAGGAGGGGGACTGGGCGTTATTGTATGACTCTAGATTTAAAGATTTTAAGGGCAAGCTCTGCACTCGCTGGATGGGCCCATATTAAGTGGATGTAGTTTTCGACAATGGAATGGTTAGATTAAGTACAATAGATTAAAACCATATTTCGTTCCTAGTAAACGGACACCGTCTTAAATTATGTCACCGTCCAGCCTCTAAAGATGCTTTTGTTAAAATCTTTCTTCTTCATCTGATTTAATGGGCATTGGAAAACAAGACAACCTCACTTTGTTCTAAAAAAAAAATAAAAAAAAAAAAATTATATATGTATTGCTTGTTTGTCTTTTGCAGGAACAACGAAGAAATATTGTGAGGAGAAAGGTAACACCGATGCTATCATTTTAACTGTTGTTACACTGTCGCTGTTGTTACTCCATAAGTGCTATTACACCATAGCTGATTTTACTTCATAATCACTGTTACACTATAGCTACTGTTACTCCATAACTGTTGTTACACCGTAGCTGTTGTTTCTTCATAACTACTATTACACAGCTACTGTTACTCTATAAGTGTTGTTACACCGTAGCTGTTGTTACTCCACTATGTTGTTACTCCGCAACTGCCATTACACCGTAGCTACTGTTACTCCATAACTGTTCTTAAACTGTAGTTGTTGTTACTCCACAACTGTCGTTACACTGTAGCTGTCGTTACTCTGCAACTGCCGTTACACCGTAGCTTCCGTTACTCCGCCACTGCCGTTACACCGTAACTACTATTACTGCGCAACTGACATTACACTGTAGCTACTGTTACTACGCAACTGCTGTTACACCATAGCTACTGTTACTCTGCAACTGTCGCTACACTGTAGCTGCCATTACTCCGCAACTGCCGTTACGCCTTAGCTGTCATTACTTTGCAACTACTGTTACACTGTAGCTGCTATTACTCCATAATTGTCGTAGCTGCTATTACTCCGTAACTGCCATAATTTCTACGTAGCTGCCGTAACTGTTGTTACTCCGAAAAAATGTTGCTACTTACTGTTCCGCTACTTCAAAGTAGTTGTTACTCACTCTTACCATTACTTACTGTGTTGCTACTCAAGTCGCTGCTATACGCTGTGTTGTCACTCCGCCAGGTAAGTCTGCAGATACGTCTTTGTCGTTTTATGGATTTAATTAAATATTCCAAAAAGGACAAATAAACATGCGGAGAATGGCCGTCATTAAAGTTTGGGGGGAATCGTAATAAGAAATGAGGGCGTACCATGAAAAGCATTTAGTGCACATAATTCCGCTTAACCGAATATGATGATGGCAGTACGCCGTAATCGTTTTTAAAAAAAACGTTGGGATGTGGATTCGTACCACCAGGTCATATCGTCCATCCTCCCCATGCGTCACATTTAATTTTTCAAATACACCTCTGTACCACTCTAACGTGCCATGATATCCGAACGTACTAGTACTAGATTCGCCATTACTCCCATATGTACCAGTACTGGATCTGCCATTACTCTCGCTCGTACTAGTATTGTTTGTCCCATCTTTCTCAAATCATCCATGGCTTTATTTCAACCTTTAACAGTTTGGAAACCTATCACTTTCCCCTACCAACTGACTATAATCGATGTGCTGTTTCCGCCTTCACAACAATGGGTGGTCGATCAATCTATCATGAAATAGAGAGCACAAGGGCAGTCTCGAGTAATTGGGAGGTTTGGCAGGTCTTTTGGAACGTAGGATGGGATGTATATTTTGACAGTTTAAGGGGATTTGATGAAGAATTGAGAATGGAATTCGCACAGAATTTGGAGGAAGAAAGACCATGGGTTCGCGGAGTGGTGATTCCTGTAACAGAAGAAATTGTTGTGGAGGTCACTGGGCTTCCGCGGGCTGGGGAATGATGGTTTGTAAGGAGAACTCACCTTCCAGAATTCCTCGAGGCCTTCCTTCAAGCCAGAGAGATGATAGCACAGAAGGCCAGGGGGTACGACGGGAATTCGCTACCATATCCATGGGGAGAAGTAGCAGAATTTGTCATCAAATATATGACATGCGTGGGCTGATACTGCACAATTTTCAGATATCACCTCTGCATATTAGCCCATTTGCGATTTCTACAGGCAGAGGCTTTATCCATGAATGTCCCCTACTTCCTGCTAAGGAGCCTTCATCGAATGGCGCATTCAGCTCAGGGGGCTCAATAGGTACTGGAGGTCATTACGCATCATGTGTTGGTGCAGCTGCTGATAATTCATGCCATTGGATAGATTCTGATTCTATGGGAGGTGTTTCAGGACTCCACGGAGGAATAGATAGAAGCTGCTATAGCCGCTAGGGCAGAAGAACCTGAAGCCATGGAGGAATACCCTGTCGAAGACGACTATGTCGATCAGGAAGAATCGGAGGAGATGGAAATGGAGACAGAGGAATTGGGGGATGAGGAAGCTCCTCAGGACCAAGCAGAAAGTATGGATATAGTGGTAGACACAGGGGTTGTTACAAAAAGGCCTACCGGTACCATGGATGGGGCTGTACCACAAGAACCAGCTTCAAACATGAAACCAATAGAGCAAGAGGACGTTACGATAGACCCACAACAGGCCAGCATGGGTAGACCAGTTGAGATGGTGACCGAAGGAACTCCACAGGAATCCCCTGCCGCCATGGAATTCAGAGAGGAGGAAGGAAAAGGACTAGAAGGGCCTGGGGTTGAGGAAACTGTGGGACTTGTCGAGGAGGCAACAGAAGAGCTAGGGCACAAGGTCGACACTGTACCACAAGAACCAGTGTCAACTTTGGGGCCAATTGTAGAAGAAGCACCCCAGTCCCCATTCTTCACCTCGATTCCAAGAGGAGTGAGGGTAACTCGTTCTTCTCAACGGGGAGAAAAATAAGATGTTGTACCCTTGGTGGCTTTGAATTTGTTACAGAGGCCACAAACTAATAGATTGGAAGCCACTCAAGTGGCGGGTGCCCTGGAGCAGAGGAAAGAAAATCTGGAAGCTGGAGAACTGGAAGGAATCCCAACAGACACATCAATGGGAGAATGTCTCACTAGCACATGACTGGCTACAGTGCGTTTGCACGAAGAGGAGATTGCTGTTGGCGAAGAGGAGGGACCAAGTGAAACGATCCTGATGACTGAGCCAACGATACAACCGGGCAAGGGGGTCGCTAAGCATGAAGAGCAACCAGGGCAGGAGAATCCCCCAGTTAACACAGCAGAAGATGTTTCGGGGGATCTACCTCTGGTCGAGGAAATATTGGTCAAACAATAATGGATAGAGTTGTGCGAGTAGCGAAGGCTTATGATGAAATAGAAGTACCGACTGCAGTTCAAGGAGATGATGCGGCTTAAAATGGAAGTGAGGAAGCTGAGGAAGAAGGTGAATAAAATGCAGAAACAGTTGAGGAAGTGAAAACGGCAAGCTAGAAAGGCCAAGACTATCGAGGTTGATGTAGAAATCCAAATGGACTAGATAGTCATGTCCTCTGCCGATACTCAAACACACCCGATCAACCAATTATTTAAAGATCGGGAGTATGCCCTGGCCACTGAAATTCAGTCCTAGAAGTCTACTACAGTTCAATATAAAAATGAAATCAAAAGGACTGAGGAAAGGGCTTCCATGACAATTTTTAGATATGTGGAGTGTATGATGTGCTGAGATTGCGGCAGGGAAAACAACAACTCAAGATAGAACAGTTGGAGGAGAGAGAGGTAGTGCTGAAGGCTAACAAAGAGCAGATGTTAGATCTGGTGCAAGAGGTTATGGCATGCCATCCCCATACTTCTTGTTATGCTTTATTTCTGCATGAACGTTTTCGGTTATTCTGCATGGAAAGTGTTAAAAATGAGGTCAGTGATGAGATCGAGGATGGTGTACAATTCCTCCGGATTTTGAGGAGTTCTGATGTACCTACACAACATCTGATGTGTGAATTGTATTTGCACGGGTACTTACTACGGCTGGACAGATACTTCAACTCGGTCCTGTATGTGGGGGACATTCATTTGAGGGCCCTCACTTCTTATGCTTTTAATCAAATTCATTGGCAAAAGGCTAGTAACACCTTTGAATCCAATCAGGCCACCAAGCCTTTTATAGTGAGAGCAGAGCATGAGAGGCTAGACACTATGTTTAATAAGCACAAGACCTTTC
>APFE031552499.1:14355-30702 GCA_000404065.3 Pinus taeda | reverse complement strand
AAGAATCCCCTTAAGAAGGTATCCAGAGCAGTCGCTCTTGCAATAAAATCTTGCAATTCCACTATTCCTCTATCCCAAAAGCTTATTGAGGGAAACCCCATTGCTCCTAGGATTTATGGCCTTCCAAAGGTCCATAAGGAAGGGGTCCCCTTGAGACCCATTGTCAACACCATAGGTGGTCCGACTTACCTCCTAGCCAAGTTCCTTGCCGCTAAATTAAGGCCCTTGGTTGGTCATACTGAGTCCTTTGTCAAAGACTCGGCTTCCTTTATTAATGATCTTAAAAGGATTAAGCTAGAGCCCAAGGACATTTTGGTAATTTTCGACGTGGTCTCTCTTTACACCTGTATTCCTATCAATGAGGCCATGAAGGTGATTTATAAGCTCACCGACCATGATACGACGAAATTGGTTGAGCTTTGCCTTACCTCCACCTTTTTCAGCTTCGAAGGAGAATTCTATGAGCAGACTTGTGGGGTTGCCATGGGCTCCCCCTTGTCCCCGGTAGTCGCCAATCTCTTTATGGAGGATTTTGAGTCTAGGGCTTTGGCCTCTTCTCATCTCCTTCTGAAGCTTTGGAAAAGATTCGTTGATGACACTGGTGTTGTCTGGTCTCATGGTCCTCATGAGCTGGATCATTTCTTCAATCATCTTAATAACCAGTCCGCCACCATAAAATTCACGATGGAAAAAGAATACAATGGTTGTCTTCTGTTCTTGGATGTTCTCATCTCTAAGAAAGCGGATGGTTCATTTTCTCATCGAGTGTTTAGGAAGAAGACGCATACTGAGCAATACTTGCATGCTTCTTCCCATCATTTCCCAGCTCAAAAGTTAGGTGTTCTAAGCACTCTTGCCACCCGTGCTGTTAGAATCTCGGATGAAGAGAGCTTGGAAAAGGAGAAGGCTCATCTCCTAGATGTCTTTTTAAAAAATGGTTATGATAGGCACCTGGGTCAAAAGGCCTTCCTCAAGGCTAAAAAGGAGCCGTCAATCCGTAAGGATCCTAATGATCGTGTCATGGGAGTTAACCTTCCTTATATCCAGGGGACCACGGATAGGATTGCGAGGATTCTGAAAAAATTTGATGTGCCCGCAACGTTTAGACCTCTTAATACTATCCGTAGCTCCCTCAGGTCTGTAAAAGATCCTATTGACCCTAAAGACATGAAGGGCGTCTATGTCATACCTTGTTCTTGTGGGATTCCATATATTGGTGAGACAGGTCGCTCTATCAATCAAAGGATTAGCGAGCATTCAGCTGACTTGAGGCATGGTAGGACCAAATCCTCAGCCCTAGCGGAACATGCCAAGAAGACGATGCATCATGTATGTATCGAAGAGGCTCAAGTCATTGCTAGAGTTGCTCAGTTTCACCATCACAAGTTTAGAGAGGCCATAGAGATTGAAAAAAGGCCGAATAATCTGAATAGGGATGATGGTTGGAAGATTAGCAGTTGCTGGGTCTCAGCCCTGTCTTCCTAGCCTCTGCGGTCCCTTCTTGGTAAGGTCTCAGTGTTTCAGGTTTCCTTACCTTAAGGGTTAATTCCTTTGGTTTGTTGTTTTATTTTCCTGCTTTTCTCTTGATTTGATTTGTTCCCCTTATGGTTTGATTCAATCCCCTTTATTTAGATTATTTATTCAAATTGTAATTTGTTTATTTATATATCTCTTATTGGCAACCTGGGATATTTAGCATAATATATATATTGTTTATTTTTATTAAAAATATTTGAACTAGCCTTTGAATATAAGGTATTTATTTAGCCTTTTATTAGCCTTTGATTTTTAACATCCTATTGCTATGTTTATAAATATATTTATAATTAATGGAAAACTAAAATATGTATTTTCGAATTAAAGTAACTAATCAATATTATTTTTCATTTATTCATTTAATTAATATTTATTTGATCTGTGTTTTGATTTTTATCTTTATGTTTTTTGGTTAGTTCTAGGTTAATTTAAACTAACCTTAATAAATAAGTAGATTAAAAAATTAAAAATTCTATATCTTTTTATCCACTAATTTATTAATATGTTAATATTTGAATAATCCTAAACATTAATAAATTTTTTAGAATGTCTAGGTAGTGGAAAATTTTAATATTATATATACTTATATATTTAGATAGATATATATATATTTATATAGTTAGAATATATATATATATATATATATAGTATATTATATATATTATATATTAATATATATATAAACATTGAATAAAAATATATTAGAATGTTAGAATATTAATATATATACACTATATATATTTAGATGGAAATATATATATTTAGATAGTATATATATTATATATATATATTATATATAATAAAATTAAACTTTTAAATAATAAATGGTTTGGTTTTGATAAATAAACATTGGTCTATTTTACTTTTTAGTAAATAATAATTTTCTTAATTATTGTATATAAATAATTTATAACTAAACATTAATTAATAACTAAACATTAAATATAATATTATATTAGGTATTGAATAATACTAATATATATATTTTATATACATATATATAATGTATTAATAATTTAAATAAATTAATGGATTAATTTTAATATCTAACCATTGATCGGTTTTATTTTTTACCTAATTTCTTAGCTCCATAGATATAATAGTAATTATAAAAGATATTAATATTAATTCAGTTAAAGGAGGTTTGACTGGGCTCCTTAAGTTGAAAAATAGCCGTTAGTCTTTTTTAGCCATTGGAGTCTCTGCTTAGACTATTTAACACGCTGAACTCGATCTGTATCTTCAACCTGTCCTAACTCGATCTGTATCTTCAACCTGTCCTAACGATGAACCACACTAGTTGGTTCGAAACGCCTCGACAATTGATCAATTATGTGATTTCGCCAAAAAAATTTTCTAAACAAGTGTTATGGATCACACAAGTCTAAATTCCTTAAATGATTCTCTATGTGATTTTGCCAAAATCATTCTCACGATCAAGTATAGATCAGAAAAGTCTAAACTCTTTAATTTTAAAAGAGTTTTTATATTTCCAATATCAAAATTGTTAACTTAAATAATTTAAAATTTTGAAAATTCATTTTTTTATAATATGGTAAAAATTATACTAACTATTTTTTTCATATATTTTCTTACCTAATGAAATTCAAATAACTCGGTCCAGTTGTGCGATCAACATCTGTCTGTCGGCGCGACAGATCCATTGGATAAGACCCTCCGTAGCGATAACCTCTCTTGGATGTCCCCTGACCATGTAGATATAATGCTCCTTACGCTTTCTGCTATCCAATGAAACATGATTGTGAAGGTGATGTGCTTTCAGTAGAATTCATTGACCATGGCTCCCTCACGCTGCCAATAAGTGGAGCGATCAAATGTATTACTACCAATGGCCACACAATCTTGCAGCGTTTGACCTGTTTGCCAACTCTCAATCCTACGACTTTAATTCACATCGTGAATCCTCACGACCTTCTAAAGCGCACTTCTTCTCCGGATGATATCTCGATGAGAAGGATGAGATTCGCTCCCTTTATTCTTGGCTCTGTACTGTGTTGCAGTTGAGATGGAGAATAACACGAATCTTCAACGAGACATGCAGAAGATATCTGGAATTATTCCTTCGGTGCATGTGGATCGCATTGACTTGGGTCAATCTGTGGCTCTATTATCCTCTTCAATAATTTGTAGTGTCCGGCTTGCCTGTAACGAAGCTTGGATATCACCCATTCTCCACAGTCTTGCGCTGACAAAGTTAGTAGGTTGGTTCGATAGCTGCAAAGAAACCAACGAAACCAATGCCCAAAACGCCCCCCAAAACTAATCAACGCAAAAACCTAAATATTTTTTATTTTTTTTATTTGTAGGAGAACTCTTCGCCAAGTACAAATCTTATGATATAGATTTGGTTTTCCAACTAAAAAATTCCAGACCAATTAAGGTGATATCAAATATCACTATGGAAAAAATGTCATTTTTTATTTTTTAGGAGAACCTTTCGGCAAGTACAGATCTTATGATATAGATTTGGTTTTCCAACTAAAAAATTCCAGACCAATTAAGGTGATATCAAGGAAAATGTCTATTACGGTGAGAATAAATCTCACCTAAATTTCATACTTCAAATTTTTAAGCCATTAAGATCCACATTTTTGATACCACTGTAAAAATTTACACATTAAATTTTTTTAATAGATTTAGTATATTTTAGTGTTCAAAAAAAAATCTGCAAGAAACAAAAATAGAAATGAGATTTAGAAATCAAGCTATTTATTTATAATATTAAATGAAGAAAATAGTACATCCTTATACAATAATATCAAAGCCTCACAATGGCATGCACGGATGCTCTGCAAATGAGGAAGCAAAGGCATTGAAACACAATCATGGGTACCCTGGGATGTCTCAATGAGATAGATCCCAGGGATCAAACAAGAACTAGCCATGCCAAGTTCTTAGTAAGACACATTACTATAAGCAACTCAAATGATCCAAATGCTCGTGCCTCCTTTTATAAGCTTGATGGACTCTCTAGGAACCTTATTTTATTATTTTCCCTCCAAAAATGAAGGAAAATAAGATGGGAAAATACCATGGGTAAATTTTGTCCATTTTGACCCTATCAATAAAAGGGAATATTACACAATAAACAAAAGTGGCACATAAGAAGGATCCGATAGTGGGCACAACGCGAGTTCATGCCCTAGAAAGCCCATATTCAGATAATGAACAACTACCATTAAGAAAAAATTATTTGGTAGGAGTTGCCCTAAATAAGGGGAATGGTATGAAAAAATGAGAAGGTAAGTCATTTTTACATTACTTAATCTTCACCATTGTATTTTTGTTTTTTTTAGTTATTTGTTCTTTTTTACAGCCATAGAGGTTTCTCATCCTAAATAATCATAAGCATATGGAAAATGCACTTTTGATTCCTTTTCAAAATAAAGCTAAGGTTTTTTTTCCTTGGAAAAAAGAAATTGAAATTATATATATATATATTTATATATATATATATTATATATATATATATATATATATATATATAATATATATATATATATATAACTTACTTGTCAAACCAACATTCACGGGTTTACATGGGAGACAAGCGTACTCATCACCATCAAACCGTGCGCTTTAGAAATACCCTAGGGGGCATGATTTCAATCTTGCATGTGAGATACTGTAGCGCCCTAGCGCAGCGGCCCGGGCGCGCGCCCTCCGCGAAGTGAAATTGACAAAGTATGAGAAGTGCGCTCCACTCATGCGACGAGTTGGACGCGCGAATATGAAGGACGCACGTGAGTTTATACGACGAGTTGGACATGCCAACCGGTGAGCCAACGTTATGCTTGGTGGGTGGTCCCGCACGATGGGCAGGCCGACCCTACGACAAAGCGTTAGCGTGTGGAGGCGGAGGACGAGTTTGGCAGGTCGGCTGAACGTACAGCCCCTCCAACGACGGGTATAAACCATGGCGGAGATTGGTGGAATCAAACATCAATCGATCATCACATCAAACATTCTCATCGCTCAACGCACAATCTAAGTGCGACGGTTGAGGAGGAGACCCGCAGGTCGCATCGGAGATGCGCCCACAGGTCAGGCAGCGGGTGTGATGGTGTAACAGTTCGATTGGACAGCGCGGAGGTATCGTGGTGTAGGCGCGGGTGCGCGCTCGCCTGCCTGTCGGGTGAACGACCGGGCGTGGGCAAGGCGACCTGCCCGCCCACCATCGTGTAGTGCGGGTGAACGCAAACAGGCATCGGTTGAGTTGTAGCGCCGGGCGCGTTTGGGTTCTGAACGCCGGCACGGTTGGTTGGTGATACGCGGGCGCGTTTGGGTGTGAGCGCCGGCACGGTGGCACGGTGAACGTCGAGCGCGGGGGTAACACTATATCGCAGCGCGGTTGTGGAGTCGAGCGTGCGTGTTGGCACGGCGCGCCCGTCGTTCGGACAAGGCGTTGGACTCGGTTGTGGTTCGGGCAGACCGCCGTGCGCTCTTGCACGGGCGGGCGCCCCCCGGTTGTAAACGCCGGTCGAGCTAAGTCTCCCAGTCATTGTAAATTATCAATAATATAATAAAAGAGTTTTATTATATGCATTTGGTTGTTCTTGGATTATGTTTATCATGATGTTATAATGTTATTCCGCACATTGTAATTTAATAAGAAGAATATTTAATAAAAGTGAAGGCGTAGTTCGTAAAACGCTCAACCATGGAAACAGTGAGTCGTTTAGGTGGTGCCGCACCTGCTCAACTTAAGAAAAAAAGAGTTGGGGGCGTGACAGGTGGTATCAGAGCAGGTTCACTGGTGGTTGAAACTGCGGTTGAAGTTGATGAGAAACGATGAGAACGGAAATGTATGCAGGTTATGGAGAAATCATGGATGAACAGTCTAGGTTTCGTAGACTTGGTGGTTCATGGGAAGACCACTCAAGCTCTTGTGGACACAAGGGCCACCCATAACTTCATAACGACACGGTTGGCTAGAGATGTTGGACTGGCGATCCTTCCATCCAACATGGAGGTCAAGGCAATGAACTATAAGGCCAAGGTGACGGGTTTGGCACACGAAGTGCCGGTATAGATAGGAGACTGGACGGGTCAGTTGGACTTCACGGTGATGGAGATGAACGACTTCGACGTAATACTTGGACAGGATTTCTTGAAGGGAAACAAGGCTATTGTTGTCCCCTTCTATGATGAGGTGGTGCTGGTTGGACAGACACGGACTTGGACTTTGCCCACACGTAGGCAAAGGAGGGAGGTCAATGTGCAACATGTTTCTGCACTAAGTTTGGAGAAAGCCATGAAGGAATCAGACGTGGAGACATATGTGGTGATGTTCAAAGGAGTCGATGGTGATGAAGTGGGGACGCCTATTTCAGCTGAGATTTCTGATGTGCTTGCCGAATATGCAGAGTTGATGCCTGATGAGCTTCCAAAGAAGCTTCCGCCAAGGCGTGCGGTGGACCACAACATTGAGCTTGAACCAGGGAAGGAACCCCCAGCTAAAGCACCTTATCGGTTGTCAGGACCTGAGTTGGAGGAATTGAAACGACAGCTAAAGGAGTTAGCTGATGCAGGTTTCATTAGACCTTCAAGGTCCCCATATGGAGCTCCAGTATTATTCCAGCAAAAGAAGGATAGCAATGAGCTAAGGATGTGCTGTGACTACCGTGCACTGAAAAACAGACGGTGAGAAACAGGTATCCTTTGCCATTGGCTGCTAATTGCTTCGACAATCTTGCGAAGGCCTGAGTGTTTTCCAAGCTAGACTTGAGGCATGGTTACTATCAGGTGCGGATTGCCGAAGGAGACGAGAAGAAGACCGCAATCGTAACAAGGTATGGCAGTTTTGAGTTCCTTGTTATGTCGTTTGGGTTATGCAACGCTCCTGCGACATTTTGTACTTTGATGAATGATGTCCTACAACCATACTTGGACTCGTTCGTGGTGGATCATAAGAAGCACTTGGCAATGGTTTTCGAGGCACTGAGGGAGAACCAGTTGTTCTTGAAAAAGTCTAAGTGTGTGTTTGCTCAGACAGAGATACGTTCCTTGGGCACATCGTTGGACAGGAGTACATATGGATGGAGCCGAGCAGGGTGAAGGCTATCGAAGACTGGGTTGAACCGAAGAATGTCCATGATATGAGGGTGTTCTTGGGCATGACCAACTACCAACGGAAGTTCGTAGAAGGTTACTCCAAAGTAACATTGGCACTGACAGACCTACTGAAAAAGGACAAGAAGTGGATGGAGAAATGTCAAAAGGCATTTGAAGAGTTGAAGAGAAGGATGGTTAGAGCACCGATACTGAAGTTACATGACTTCGGGAGACCGTTCGAGGTGCACACAGATGCTTTAGATTTTGCCATAGGAGGAGTTCTTATGCAGGATGGGCATCCGGTGGCCTATGAGAGTCGGAAGTTGCAGGATAGAAAGCGGAGGTATCCGATTCATGAGAAGGAGATGACTGCGATCATCCATTGTCTTCACATATGGAGGCACTACTTGATTGGGAAGCCTTTTGTTGTCAAGACTGACAACGTTGTAGCTAGTTATTTTGCATCACAACGAAAGCTTTCTGCGAAGCAAGCTCGTTGGCAGGACTTCTTGGCAGAGTTCGACATATCTATTGAGTATAGACCGGGTAGACACAATGCGTTAGCAGATGCCCTTAGCAGAAAGGGACATCTTGCACCATTGGAGGGAGAAGACCGGGCAGCAAGGAGTATAAGTCGGATTCAGATGTCGGAAGAGATGCAAAACAAACTGAAGGAAAGTGTGGAGACCGATACTTTAGCGCAGAATATAGTGAAGCAGATAAAGGGAAGACACGCAGGTTCTTTCTACGAGACGATTACTTGTTCTTTGGGAGCCGACTCTATGTTCCAAATACATCTGGTCTTAGGAGGCACCTCTTGAAGGAGTGCCACGATTCTCCATGGGCTGGCCACCCAAGGCAGTGTCGTTCTTTGGCATTGTTGGAGAGAGGGTTCTTTTGGGAGAAGATGAGGGAGGAAATGGAGGAGTGTGTGCACACATGCATCATTTGTCAGCAGGACAAATCAGACCATCAAAGGCAAGGAGGACTGTTGCAGCCTTTACCTATTCCAGAAAGGCCATGGATGAGTGTCTCTATGGACTTCATTGTCTCACTACTGCAGGTTCAGGGGTATAATGGGATTATGGTCGTTGTCGATCGTTTTTCCAAGTATGATGTCTTCGTTCCAACGAAGGTAGCATGTGGAGCTGAGCGTACTGCCGAGCTATTCTTCAAAAACGTGGTGAAGTATTGGGGGATGCCGTTGAGTATCGTGTGTGACAGAGATACCCAATTTACAGGGAGATTTGGACGACATTGTTCAAGCTAGTTGGGATAGAGTTGCAGATGAGTTCGAGCTACCATCCGTAGACAGATGGACAGACCGAGTGTATCAACGCGTTGCTGGAGGACTACTTGAGGCATTATGTCACGGCTGATTAGAAGAATTGGCCTGAACTCTTGGATATTGCTCAGTTTAGCTACAATATTCAAAAGAGTTCTGCGACAGGGTACAGTCCATTTGAGTTGGTGAATGGACAAATGCCGGTTGCTCCGCACACCGTTGAGACTACAGGTCGTATGAGGAGTCCTCATGCGAAGAAGTTCATGAAGGCTTGGGTGGAGACCTTGGAGTTGGCACGGTTGTGCTTGCACGATGCTGCAAGGAGAATGAAGAAGTATGCTGATCGGGGAAGACGGGATGTGCATTTCAGTGTGGGAGATATGGTGTTTCTCAGGATTACTGGAGAGCAGTTTCAGCCAGCCAATGGGACGACTGCCAAACTGACACGGAAGTATGAGGGACCATTTCGTGTGGAAAAATGAGTGGGGGAGGTTGCTTATAAGTTGGAGCTTCCGCACCATATGCACATGAAACATCCAGTTTTTCATGTGAGTCAGTTGAAAAGATGCAGGCTTCATTCAGACCATCCAGAGAGAGCTAAACCACCGAGACGACCAGCTGGGATAGTGGACAAACCAGGCTTGGAGTTGGAGAAGATACTGAGTTATCGGACTACGGGTATTGGTTGCCACCAGAAACAGGAGTACCTTGTCATATGGAAGGGAGCACCGGAAGAGGAGAGTTGGGAATCAGAGGACTCACTGTGGGGATGGAAGAGGAAGATTGCGAGGTTTCAGCGAAGAGTACTTAGGTGTGCAGGATTGTCGAGGGTGACAATGATTTCCAGTGGTCGAGGATGTAGTGCCCTAGCGCAGCGGCCCGGGCGTGCGCCCTCCGCGAAGTGAAATCGACTAAGTATGAGAAGTGCGTTCCACTCATGCGACGAGTTGGACGTGCGAATATGAAGGACGCTCTTGAGTTTATACGACGAGTTGGACATGCCAACCGGTGAGCCGATGTTATGCTTGGTGGGTGGTCCCGCGCGATGGGCAGGCCGACCCTACGACAAAGCGTTTTCGTGTGGAGGCGGAGGACGAGTTTGGCAGGTCGGCTGAACGGATAGCCCCTCCAACAATGGGTATAAACCATGGCGGAGATTGGTGGAATCAAACATCAATCGATCATCACATCAAACACTCTCATCGCCCAACGCACAATCTAAGTGCGACGGTTGAGGAGGAGACCCGTAGGTCACATCGGAGATGCGCCCGCAGGTCGGGCAGCGGGTGTGATGGCGTAACAGTTCGGTTGGAAAATGCAGAGGTATCGTGGTGCAGGCGCGGGTGCGCGCTTGCTCACCCGTCGGGTGAACGACCAGGCGTGGGCAAGGCGACCCGCCCGCCCACCATCGTGCAGCGCGGGTGAACGAAAACAGGCGTCGGTTGAGTTGTAGCGTCAGGCGCGTTTGGGTTGTGAACGCCGACACAATCGGTTGATGATACGCTAGGCGCGTTTGGGTGTGAGCGCCGGCACAGTGGCACGTTGAACGCCGGGCGCGGGGGTAACACTATATTGCAGCATGGTTGTGGAGTCGGGCGTGCGCGTTGGCATGGCGTGCCCATCGTTCGGACAAGGCATTGTACTCGGTTGTGGTTTGGGCAGACCGTCGTGCGCTCTTGCACGGGCGAGCGCCCCCCGGTTGTAAACACCGGTCGAGCTAAGTATCCCGGTCATTGTAAATTATCAATAATAAAATAAGAGAGTTTTATTATATGTATTTGGTTGTTCTTGGATTATGTTTATCATGATGTTATAATGTTATTCCGCACATTGTAATTTAATAAGAAGAAGATTTAATAAAAGTGAAGGCGTAGTTCGTAAAACGCTCAACCATGGAAACGGTGAGTCGTTTAGGTGGTGCCGCACCCGCTCAACTTAAGAAAAAAAGAGTTGGGGGCGTGACAAATACCTTTGGGTCTTGGGCCATTAACTAGGTTCTTTACATCCAACCAAACAAAATAAATTTTAGGAGATACTCCAAGCTCATTCTTTTATATATATATATATATATATATATATTCTCTAATATATTTTTTTAATTCTAAGTATTATTTTACTAATTTATATATTAAATCTACATGGTTTTCTTTTAAAATCATATATGTATTTTATTTTAAAATTATATGACAATTCATGAAAATTATCATCTTAGATCCATGGTACCTAAGTAGGTGTCTAGAGGGATCAAATATCTTGAGATGCAAACCTCTTTTAGAGTGAAAAGAGATTCGGTCCCTCTCCATGCCTGGTAGATCCGAAGCTAAGATGGGAAAATCTCTTAATATGCAAACCACTTTTAGAATGAAAAGAGATTTCATCCCTCTCCATGCCTGATAGATTCCAAGTCATGATGTGTTCAAATCTCTTGAGATGCAAACTACTTTTAGAGTGAAACCAAATTTTTTACTCCTTCTCAAGTTGGATGAATCTATGCTAATTTAATTTTTATGTTATTTTTCTTTACACATTACGTTACATTACAACATCTTTGTCATATTGGTGTGAGAGAAGCAATAAATATTATGTTATATTATTTTGTTTTATTTTATTTGCTACACTTCCAATAAAAGCATGAGAAAGCATGAGAAACCCTGAAGTACTTTCTCACATTTCATAGATGATAAAGACATCCAAAGAACTTCATAGATGATAAATACATCCAAAGAATAAAAATATAAATTTATTTAAAAATATTTTTAATTAAAAAAAATTAATACAAATATCTGAAAAGCATTATAAAAACTTTAATTTGTTTTAGTTTTAATTGAAATTAAATATTTTTTTTGACTAAAAACTAATTACAATATGATCTACATATAATCAATAATTATAATAATAACATTATGCATCGGTACAACCCGGATATCCTCCTACTACATGAAACTTTGGGCAGGGGAGATGAAGTCACAAAATCTCTATCATTCCTCCTTCGAGGGTGGAATTTTCAGGCCATGGATGCCATAGGTCACTTTGGAAGTCTAGCCATGGGTTTCAGGGAAGGGAAGTTTAAAATGCAAACCTCTTGGGGGATGGACCATGTAATGGGGATGGAAGTCCATTCCTTAGAATTATGTTCCCCTCTACTGATGGTAAATATATATGGATTGTGTCAAGGGAGAGCTCTGTTATGGAATTCATTACTTTCCAAATCTGTTATGAGAAATCCTAATCTTGTGATAGGAGGAGACCTTAATTTCTCAATTGGAGCCACCGAAATTTTGGGTCCCTTTGCTAGAAAATACTCCTTATCAGACTTTTTCTACAATATGCTTAGCTCACACAATCTGGTGGATGTTAACATGTCGAAAGTAAGGCCCACCTGGAGGAATTGAAGAACATGGGAATATAGAATAGCAAAAAGATTGGATCGTTTCCTCCTTTTTGAAGAGGTCGCAACAAAGGTTCCAGCTTTCTGTCAATGGGTAAGAGAGGGAGGGAACTCAAACCACCTTCCAATTCTCCTTGAGCTTTCCAAACCTCCTAAAAAGCCAAGAGCCCCTTTAAAATTCAATCCCTCTTGGCTGCAAGAGGAATCTTTTAATAAGATTTTCAAAGAAACTTAGAGAACAACGAGGATCAATAATACAAAGGAAAAAGGGTTCCTTTTCATGGAGAACCTCAAGCAACTACAACAAGCAATGGTGGAATGGTCGAAGGTTAAGAAACAAAAACATGATGAAGAGTTAAGCAAAATTGGGTTGGAACTACAAGACCGGAAAGTCCTAAAACAAATGGCTATGAAACTCAAGAAAAAAGGGACAAAATATTGGTATTGTAAGGTCAAAGGAGTAAAATCCTTCTAGCAAGGGAAGAACAATGGCGACTAAAAAGTAGAGCCATATGGCTGAAGGCTGGAGATGAAAACATAAAATTCTTTCAAAATTGTGGAAGAGGAAGGAAGAATACAAACACAATATAGACACTAAAGGATGAAGATGGTAGAGAAGAAATCTCCTTTGGAAATCTGTCACAGATGGGGGGTAAGCCATTTCCAAAATCTCTTCACAGGATAAGCGGAAGCTTCATTGGTTGAAGTTATCAGGACAGCCAAAAGTTTCCCTCATTATGTGGATGAGGAATAAGTTGTGGACGTGATGGGAGAAGTCATCAAGAAGGAAATGGAGAACATCATCAAATCAATGGCAAGGGACAAGAGCCCTAACCCAGAAAGGTGGACAATTGAACTATTCCAACATTTCTTTGAACAAATTAGACAGGAAGTGACGGATGTGGTTGAAAAATCTAGGAGGAAAGGAGCTATCTTTTCCCATTTTAATTCAACTTTCATAGCCCTAATTTCAAAAAAGGAAGACCCAGTCTCCTTTAAAGACTTTCGACCAATCTCCTTGTGTAATTGCATTTATAAAGTAATCGCAAAAGTGATAGTTGTCCAATTAAAACCTATCTTGTCCAGATGCATATCAAAATTTTCTATGGTAGATAGATCCTGGATGGTAGATAGATCCATGAAGCTATAAGGGTTACACAGGAAACAATCCATAGTGTCAAACAGAAGAAGGGGAAAGGAGCAGTCGTGAAAATTGACCTTTCAAAAGCTTATGATAGAATAAGCAGATATATACCCGAATGTTACTAACTCATCTGGGTTTTAAAGTTGATTTCATAAATTGGATCATAGGATGTCTAACAAGTGTTAGTTTCGTGGTGATGAAAAATGGAGTTGCTTCTTCCTTTTTCAAAGGGTAAAGAGGACTTAGACAGGGTTGCCCCCTTTCACCACTTCTCTTTCTACTGGTTGTTGAAGGGCTGAGCCAATTAGTGCAGAAGGAAAAAAGGGAAGGAGTTATAAGAGGTCTTGAAGTGGCGATAAACCTATTTATATCCCATCTTTTATTGGTAGATGAAATTTTGCTCTTCAGTAATGGGAATATCAATGAAATAAAGGAGTTTAAGAGGATCTTAGACCTTTTTATGAAGGCTACAGGAATGAAAGTGAACCAAGGGAAATCCCATATGATTCTGGAAGGCTTTAATAGACAAGAAATAAATCAAATATTAGAAGTCTTACCTTTTGAAGTTCATAAGCTTGATGATCCTTTTAAATACTTGGGTTTTTGGCTGAAACCAAATGCCTATAGAAAGCAGGATTGGTACTCGCTAATAGCATAAATTGAAGCCAGAATAACACATTGGAGTTTTAAGTGGCTTTCAAGAGATGGAAGGTTGACCCTTATTAAATCTGTCATTTTGGAAATTCCAGCTTACTGGGAAGCCTTGACATGGGTTCCGAAAGGTATTCTGGAAAAAAAAGAAGGATTTGCAACATATTCCTATGGGCAGGATCTAAGTAGGAATCAGTTTTCCCTTGGGTAGCATGGGAGAAGGTGGCAAGGCCCAAGGAATGGGGAGGCTGGGGAATTAAAGATCTCACAGCTTTCGGGCCTTCATTAATAGCAAAATCAGGATGGAGGATTATAAAGATGGAGAACTTGTGGACGATGGTGGTTAAGAGGAAATATATCGACCCTATTCCTTTAGAAGATTGGATAAGAAGATGAAACAAGAAAAAAGGGAATGTATCAGTTGTTTGGAAGGCCATCATAGACACTTTCAAGATCATAGAACAAGGTTTGTCCTAGCAGGTAGGGAATGGGGAGAACATCCGGATAGGGAAGGACCTGTGGGTAGGATGTAACGAAAACTTTGCTCTATCCCTCGAACTCATTATGCAACTTGATTCAAAAGGTATACACTTCCTTAATCAGATTGAGAATCGAGGACACTCCACTATTTGGGGACAAGCTTGGCTATCAGGGAGGGACTTAGATTTGATGCCACTATAGTGGGAAGAATGGAATGTTTTTATCCAAGAGCTGTCCAGGTCAAATGTGAGCCTGAGAGAGAGGCTAGATCAGTTGGTGTGGGCTCATGCTGATTCTGGATCCTACTCTCCAAAATATGGATACAATTTCCTTATGTCTAAGAAAGGATGGGGAAATACAAATTGGTGGGTCAAGCACTTGTGGAAGTTAAAAAGTCTTGCAAAATTTAGACTTTTCTTCTAGTGCATACTCAAGTGGAAGGTACCAAAATGGGACATTCTTCAAGCCAAATATAAGTCAGGACCTGGGAGATGCCCTTTATGTAAAAATGAATCAGAAACAATAAGGCACCTATTTATTTATTTCCCTTTTGTTAAAAAGGTGTGGATGGAGGTTGGAAGACTGCTTCAAAACACTGTATCCTGGGAAGGGGAAAATTTCCCAAAAATCTAGAAAAAATTGTGGCAGCTATATCTAGAAGGGAACATACGAAATCTACCTCTTATGATAGCATGGGGCATTTGGATAGCAAGGAACAGATGCATTTTTAAGGATAAGTACACTCCCTTTGAAGCCATTGCAATCCAATGTACTTCAGTCTACACAAGTATACCCGAACCTGTTAAAGAAAATTTCTCCATGACATCTAGAGTGGAACACATCAAGGAAGGAATACCATGGACTTATTT
Source organism: Pinus taeda (assembly GCA_000404065.3). Classification (NCBI taxonomy): domain Eukaryota; kingdom Viridiplantae; phylum Streptophyta; class Pinopsida; order Pinales; family Pinaceae; genus Pinus; species Pinus taeda. Next base: position 15,274 of record APFE031552499.1, on the reverse strand, counting down.
TGATGGGGCTTCCCAAAACAATAGAGCTGGAGCAGGTTTGGTAATTCACATAAATCAAAGCAGATGTCTTAAAGCCTCAGTAGGGTTGGGGAATGGAACAAACAATTTTGCGGAGCTGTCAGCTCTTAAATTTCTCCTTTGTTTTCTTATTCACCGAGACATTCTCACGGTTCAGATCTTCAGGGACTTAATGAACACTATAAAATGGTTCGATGGAGAAAGCAAAAGTGGTTCGATGGAGAAAGCAAAAGTCAGAATTACATTTTATCACCATTATTAGAAGAGACAAAACATCTAAAGTATTCCTTTAATGTTTTTTCTCTTGCCACATTTGCAAGGATCGCAATGATGCAACATACAAGCTTTCTAAAGTGGGTCTACAACAAGATATGGGTAGTTGGAGGATAGAGGATGAGGACTAGGGAGAGATCTGCGTGTTGGATCACCCACCATATTCATAGCTCTTTTTCCTTATTGGTTTCCATGTCTTTATAACAGATAGCAATTTAGATGTGTTTTACTTTTTTCACATGTTGTAGATTATGCTATTTCAGACTCCTATTTGGTTGTTTTTCTCCCTGTTTGGGTTGTTTTCCTCTCCGAGGAGGCCCGGGAAGATACAATAACTATTTTTTGGATGCCTTCGATCTTATGGATAAACTGTTCTTACTGTAACGAACTGATAAAAAAGGATTATTTTCCCTCAATATGAGGAGGCTTATTCATCATATCAGTGGTTTTTTCATGTTTTTTTGGACAGGACTATATAGCTTACATCCCGTGAGCTCTATGATCTGCAAATCATACAACAAAAATGAATGCTTATGAATATACTATGTAACTTTTTATTTCGGTTAATAAAAAGTTCATTTTTTTTTGAAAAAAAAAGTATAATAATAACATCCATATGATTTTATAT
>APFE031552499.1:0-13546 GCA_000404065.3 Pinus taeda | reverse complement strand
AAATATTATAAGCCATTGATAAAAATATTAAAAACCCAAAAAAAAATATCATAAATAATTGGGACCGATATTATAAACTGAAGGGATTAATAAATCCATGGGATAATTAATATTTTAAGATTAAGGGATTAATAAACCAAAAGGATTGGTATTATAAACCCTAGGGATTAATAAACCCAAGGAATTAATGTTATAAATGTAAGGCATATGCTATTTTTCCTTTCGTGGAAAAATTCACAACTTTCTATTAATTAAAATAAAATGTTACATCAATACATGCACAAGTGCATTTTCACTACTACATAGATGGAGGTTTTAAGACATTTTTTTAGTAAATTGTCTTAACTTGAGACAAAAAGAAACTTGTAAATTGTCTTAAATATTGTCTTTAAGCTAGTGTCTCAAACTATTGTCTTAAAAAATGTTTCTATAAAGACGATGTCGCTAACATGTATTATTGTCTCTTAAGAAACGAATAATTTTTTCCTCTCAAGAGACTATAGATACAATTGAAGTTATATGTCCTTAATCCTAGTTATTATCTCCCTACAATTAAAGATATATGTCCTTAATCCTAGTTATTATAAATATGGAATGTGAATCATCTTGTGTCTTCAACGATTAATTCATGTGAGGGCATGATGGAAACAAACCGTCAACCTCCTACTTGCGAAACTGGTGCTCTTCCATTGAGCTAGCACCCTTTAAAGAAATGTGTTGAATGCATAACTTAAAGAAAACCATTTGAGTTGAATAATTCCATCTTCAAGTGCAAGATTAAAGCTACATCTCAAACCTTTTTCAGATTTAAGGATTAACAAGTACGGAGGAAAAGTCTAAAATTATATTGCCATCAAAGGTTATTATTCTTCTTCTAAGTGGTCATGATGATTGAATTCAATACTTCATGGTCTATGGTCACTCAATTTTCATAGTTAGTTGGATGGTAGATGGATATGAGGTCTAAAACTCAGGTCAAATAAAAAATGACTTAGGTTTTGGAGGTTATTGTTTTAGTGGTGTCAAGTCTTATCCAAACTACACTAACATAGAGCTACAAGATCTAAGCTTCACCATCTCATAGATAGACAATGTTCATAGAGTATAAGGGGATTGTAAGAAAAATGAAAAAAAAAAAAAACTCAGAGATATGCACAAGAGCTTCACCCAATAAACCTCTAACATAGCACATGCGTTCATGGCATTCTAAACAATACCCTTAATTTGACTACATATAGGCAAATACCTTTAAAATTACTTGATTTAACCCCCTACCAATACAAACCCAATACACCTTACCAATATAAAAAGCCCCTAATTTTACTAGATATTGTAGGTATCCAATTTTTTATTAACATTTTTTATGCACCTTTATATTTATATCCTGTTATTTGCATTAACAATGGTAAGTAGATTATGGACCTAGAAATAATGATCTAATTAATAGGTAGTGAAAACTTGAAAGTTTCAATAAAAAAGAGGTAGATATAAGTTGGTTGATTTACACATACATACTGTGGAAAATTTGAATGGAAAATACATTGATTTCAACTATCAATTGCATCTATCTTCTATTAAATTCTAAAAAATATACACTGCAACAGTTCAAAATAAAACCTCGATAACCAACATAATGACACACTTTTCATCTCCCTTATAGAATAGTAAGAGGAGAGAAAGTACAATGAATATGGACATATGCAAAACCCTATCTAGTTGGACTTTGTGAAATCATTGGCCTAACCTGATGAACTGGAGCATGTGTGTCTCCATCAAAAAATGAACTGGACAATGCAAACATGCATCCCTTCCTTGAGATATGTGTCCTCCACCTAGGATGGAAATTTCTCATGGATATGTATTCTAATTTACTAAGGATATGCACCCTCTTAGTATGAATAGATCGTGTGTGCTAAAAATAACAAAATAAAACATCTAATAATAAAAGAAATCTACCAAAATCTGAAATTGCTAAATTTGAAACAACATCTAAACTAGAATTAATTGAAGGTGTGACATGCATTCCCTTAACTTGCATGCACCCTCTTCCAAACAACCATCTATTTAAATATCTCCTATGGCATGCATGTGCCCTATACCAAGAAATAGTAGGTATCAATATCTACTTAACTTTCATTCAACCTGTTCATCACTAATATAAGGAAAGGGTGAAAGTTCCATATATGTTGTCTTCTCTACTACCCCATCATTGGGAGGATCACTATATTAGCAAAAGGTAAAAACATTGAGCACACATTAATCATATATCATAGAAGTATTAGTAATGTGATACATGTTGTTATGGAGCAAGGTTGCTTGGGAGCAAGAGCGGAAGTGGGAAGCGAGAGTAGAAGTGGGAAGTGGGAGTGGAAGTAGGAATGAGGAGTGACATTTTCTAGAGATCCCATGTTGGGAGAAATTTTGCAAGTGAATTTTATATAATATATATTTTTATATTTTGATGCATATATGTTAACGACGGATTCTAGAATGATGAATTTGTGATAAAAAAAGATTAGAACATCAATTAAACCATATAAAATCATTCATCTAATATTTATAATCTTCAAGTCCACAAATTTAAAGTTCTCATTTATATAGCATGTGAGGTGTAGATAACCAAAATAACAATGAGTGTAATCCATCTCTTCGCTAAAAATACATCAACAAATAGGTTCTACATGGCCTCCAACATCTAAAAAACTCATGCTACAACAAATATATCATAGAAATAATTTCCTACATTTAGATCTTTGCCATTAATATAACCCTTTAAGCATTAACATAAGATAGAAAAAATGTAGCCTGTCAAGTCAAGATTTTGTTTGAGCAACAGGTACAGTTTCAGTAGGGTCATGATAGAGGAGTTTGAAAACCAATGTCACTAACGTCAAGATACATAGAGGAGTTTGAAAACCAATGTCACTAACATCAATGTGCATATAGGGTTTGATTCTTTTGATTAAATATGAGTTCCATGTCCTAATACATGGAAATATCCAATGGAAACATTTCAATCCCCCCAATCTTGAAAGTATGAAAAGCTAATAAGTCTGTTATATTTTGTGTGAGATATAAAATTATACTTTCTCCATATGAAATATAATGAGGTCATAACCACTCTCAAATGTCCTGGGTCATTTCATGGTAATGTTAAAAAATAAAGTAAAAGGATCCTTTTACTTTAAAAATTTAACATTACCATTAATTGCATGTCAATACTAGGGTCATGGGTTTGAATATTAGGCTACAATGGACCAACTATGGATCTAATATTACCATATATTTTTATTTCTCCCTCCCACTCTCAATACTCCCACAATACTCTTGAACCTTGATTTTTCTGGCCTGTTATCCTACACAATACCCCAAGGTTGAGAAACGAGATTGATGTAGGTAACCTCAGACCACTTAGGGTTCAGCAGATAGCCCTACTAAACTAGAGAGAGCTCTCTCTATAAAGCTCAAAGCCAAATTTGACTGGAGTGGGAAAAATATGTTAGGCTAGATATGTTTCAGCTCTAGGGTTTTGAAATTTAGGGTTTTGCTGGATTAGGAGTGAAAATCAGGAAACTAGGTCAAAAGATCAAAGGTTTCAGTTGCCAGAGATATAGAGGAGCAGGGTAGGTATGCTTTTGTGATAATTTAAGATTTTGTCGATGTAATGTAGGGTGGAAAAGAAAAGATTCAAAATGATCATGGCATGCATGAATTCATTTATCAGAAGATAGGTAACATAAACATGAAATTATTAACAAAACACATCTTAAACTTAAGAATTTTGTTTAAAACGTCTTAGGAAAATCACTGAAAAGCATAGATATGGAAATAACATGAAATTATCATTCATATAAAACTATAATAAACAGAAAAAATATCACAAACTAACAACATAAGAATTCCTGAATAATAGCTGCAATTGTCCTTTGATTTGTTGTAAAAAGACAATTGAATACAAGCTCCAAGAATTCTACTCACTCATATCCAACCCTTTCTCTAACTTAGATTGGGTTACATATAGATCAAAATATTAGTTTCTCACTCTCAGGGTTCGAATCCAACATTCAAGGAACTGCTTACAAGAATATCTCCAACCATATCTAAGGCTAGGGAGGTTAGAAACCAACTCCCAATCTAGTGCAAAACTTGTTCATCTAACCATAAGAACCTACACAAGCATGAATCTACTTAACTTTTACTTTGAAAAAGATAATTACAGCTCAATGCATCATGCAAAACCCCTAAAATAACAAATTGCTTAAGTAAAAGTCGAACTGGACTGAGAAAACTGAGAAAAATGAGTTCCACACAAAGACGTAGCAAATTCCCTCAAAACGTAGCGTGCTTGGAGAAAATATAGTGTGTTGTTTATAAGTGACTCTTGGAGGGGTTATTGAGCTCCAAATCAATGTATGAAAAATGTTAGAGAAATCTCTTCCTATATAATACACCATAAAATCTTAAAATACTGAAAAAGACTATCTCTAGACCTTCAAAAACCATTTCTCCCACAGCTACTCCCAAAAGGTAGCATGCTTCTGAAAAACATGGCAGAAAGATGTTTTTTCGCTACTTTTTAAAATATTTGACTCGCTAAAATGTGTTGAAGGTGAACTTTGGCTATATAATTTTGATGTGGAGGTAAAAAGGAATCTAGAAACGTAAACCTTTTGTCAAATGGAGGTTGCCAACAAAAATGTAGCGTGGGGCACGCTACGTGTTTTGACAAAAAAATGTGTAAAATTTTTGGGTTTTCTACAAAAATATGCCTCAAATATGGAGTCTTATCTCTCTAACAATGAAACTTTTTATAAAAATGGGAGACAATTTTATAGATACTGAAGGTTTGAAGAAACACCTCTCTCCATTTATGGAAATTCATTTTCATTTGCTCCAAATCTGTGACACACAACCATGACTAAAGCAATAAATTAGCTTGGAAAATTTTGATTTTCTGAAATGTCTCCAAGAAAGTTGCATATCTTCCAATCTATGATACATGTGTAAAAACATAAAGATTTTTTTGTTCCTTGTTGTATTATTGACAAAAACCTCTTTCACTTTTGTCAAATTCATCTTCCTTACTTTTTCCCCTATGTGTGGAAAATGACCTCAAAACCCTAAAAATTATGCCAATCATCTCTGTTGATCTGATAAAGCTTATCCCTGATATTTTGGTTTTCCCTATTTTGAAGTTGGTGGGGAATAGGCTTGTGAACTTGGCATGGTATCCAACTTGTTGAATTTTCTCTCAAAACCCTTAACAACCCACCTTTTGGAAATATTGTCTGGAAAATACTGAAGACCTCAATTCTTTGTTTTCAAGTGGCTCAAACCTTGACACCTGACCTCCATTGTTGTGTGGCTTCTTTCCTCCCTCAATTGTTTAAAGTTGCAAAGAAAAACCCTAGTGTAAGAGATGGGAAAAACAAAGTTTTTAGAGGGAGTATGAGATTGGGATTAGTGTATTTAGGTGAGGCAATGAAAGGGTTAGAGAGACAATATGTGTGTAAGAAAAATAGGGGAGGTAGGCAATTGCATTATGAAGTTTAGGGAGGTGGAAAATGATGAAAATATTGAAAGGATTGTTGTAGGGAATTTAAACACAATCCTAACCCTAAAACCACCAAAAAAGCATCGTAGATGCTGAGGTTAGGTCTAGGACTTAGGGAAATGAGGAAGGATTTGTAAGGAAGTCTTAGGGGAGGTGAGTTATGTGACTATGGTCCCTTCCAGGTAAAGCATAATCATCTCCTTATTTCATTCTTTCTACAGACTTGACCTCCATCAATCCTCATTAACTTCTTCGTGGCCAACACCCTTCTTCGCAATTTTACGTTTTTCTTGACCAACTTCTCAATTACATCATAGGTGGTTGCTGATACCATTTGTTCCTTCCACCAAATGGTCAACAATTTGGACCTTAGTATCTTGTAGATGTCATCTTCTTCTTGTAAGGATAGGGACACAATATTTTGTATGCTTGTTTTGACATGGTTTGGGTGAGTTGATGGAATGCTCGCGTAAAAATTTTGGAGCAACTAAAAGATTAAGTCGTCACATTCCAAATTTAACATGAATGTGCCACGGATGAACTCTGTCATGAGTTCTAAAATTTTGCACTACTTCTAAAAGGTAGGGAGCATGATGTCATTCAACCCTTGAAGGGTTTCCACCATGAACTATAATATCTCCCTCATGGTATAATTAATGTAAGGTGGTAGAGGTGATGTTAAAGCTATGATCCCATTGAGACAAGATGCAATTGTAAGCCTGACCTCTTCACAAGTATGTTCCAATAATTTGGGTCGTATTAGAGCGAGCATGGACAACTTGAGAGGCCAATTGAGTTTCTTCAATTCTAGTTGCCCCACCTTAGATAAACATGTGTCTAATTCCTCCAAGTTAAGAAGGACATCCCCTGAATTCATACACTGCAAGTCAAATCCAAGTACAAAGAGCTAGGTCCCCACTTCTTCTTGTTGTAGGTCTCTCAGTTGCTTGTGCTAAAGGATAACATAAACACCTTTTGGGAAGGGTGTAATATTTTGTTCTCCTAATAGACTCAATGCAAGTTGTTGTTGCCATGTCCTAATGTCTTCTAAAGTATTCTCAAAATCCATCTTACCATCAAGAAATAAAATCCACTTCTTTTCTAATATATTATAGAAGCCCATTGTATATCTTTACGTAAAAACCTTTTACAAACCCTTATATTTCCCCACTCTTTTTTGTCTTCTTTTTCCTATTTTATTATTTTTATTTTTTATCTCTTTCTTTTATAATTACAAAAACCCACTCAAAACCCACTCAAAGGATCTCACCTCTCTCACCAATTACAAATAATATGAATTCTCGTCGGATCTCCCCAATACAATAAGTATTTAAACCTAAACTATGAAATCCAAATAAATATTTCCAAACTCCTTTTTTTAATTTAAAATGAGGCAGAGGAATTTTAAATACATATGAGGAATGATATCCAATACGTAAAACATATATTGGTCAACCCAGAGGCGGCCTTTATGAATTTTGGTGAGCCATGGCTTCAATGTAATTTCTGCAAATTGAGGCATCAACCCCCAGATTGGCCATGTTTCATGTGTAGACGACATATAGACTATGGCTTCAGTGATGTTGTCAGGCTTCGATGATGGCTCCAGAAAACGTTGAATTTAGTGGCCCAACCCTGTAGCTCTGCTCTTAGACTATATTGTGCCACGGATGCGTTACCTGTCAACGTATTCACTACCTCCAACCCACGATCCCACAATGTCTACAAACTTTTACATACGATATACGTTGTCTACTCTGTGCTCTGCTGGTGCGGCCACAGTCTACATCCCCACATAGTCTAGCCTGGTTACAATCGACAGTGTGGTCCTTCACTTTCCAATCTCTGCATGATTTATAGTGGCCTCACAACCTTTGTGGGAATGCACTCACTCTAGTGAGAATCAAGATCCAGTAAGAACGGACCTCTTCCGGATAGGCTGCTACAGACATAGACGAAGAAAGCATAGACTCAAGTGAAGCCTTTAGATATGGAATATATAAGTAGCTAGTTTAGAGCTGCATCTAGTAGATTTATCTCATGCAAAACACTACTTGGTCTTTTGGAGAAAATTTCCTGGAAACTTTGTCCTCTCCCTTTAACAATTTGACCCTCTTTTTATAGACAGAGATCAAAACTTCCTGGGCTCTGCTATACCTGGGATTGATAAATTATGTTTGGAGAGGAGATGGAAGGCTTGACCGTCTCTTGGTCATATACCCTGCATCTAACAATTCTAAAAATTGCAATTCGTTTCTCTGGTTTTTACCTCAATTCTGTAACATATGGTTTAGGATTAGAATGAGGTTAGTGATCTAGACAATTCAGCCACATTACACTGCTAAAATAAAATAGTTTCAACCCTATTTATAATTAAACAAACCATCTCTTAATTACATGAGCACTCGAAGCCCTTATATTAACAAATAATTTAACTTAACCCTGAAATGATTGGTTTGGAATTGCTATTCAAATTTATGAGCATGTGGAATCCTTTACACTCTCGACTTTTGGTTACACATTTTCCTCCAATATTTAACTCGGCCTTATAACCTTGAACATGGTCCTTTGGCATTAGCATAGGAGGATGGGTACCTTGAGCAAAACACAATGGAACACAAATACTCCTCCTTGAATTGGATCAACTTGGCCTTAAAGTTAAAGTTCGGCACAACGTGCAATTAACTCTGATGGAATATGGTGTATGGCCATCATATTGTTGGAAAGGCATAGGAGACAAAGCATGAATTTACACATAAAACACTAATTGATGCTGGTCGATTGATCACACAAAACATGATGCTTACAATAAACCCGATGAAACGTATTTATCCTTTTCCAACTAGCTACTTGCCTTGACATGCAACCACATGCAACACACACTAAAAGTCGGCTATCACTTAACTCGACTTGACTCAACACTCAAATAATCAATCACTCAGTTAGCTGACTCTCTATGTTTAACCAACTCCTCATGAGGAGTAATTATCTTATTTTAACACTCCCCTAGCCAACTCCTCATGAGGAGTAATTATCTTATTTTAACACTCCCCCTTAATTACGACTGCTAAAGTAAAACATGACTCATGACAATTCAAACATGCATGTTGGTCTATGTCTAAGTTAGAATTGCAACACCCAAGTTTCTTCTATGAAACTCAAACACATCTTGTGCTAATGAGTCAGTAAATATAACAACCAATTGATCACTAGATTTACAAGGCTTCAAGTGAACTTCTCCATTGCTCACAAGTTCTCTAATAAAATGATATCTAGTATCAATATGCTTGCTCTTGTGATGAAACACTATTCTTCTATAATGCAATCACTAAGGTGTTGTCACAATATATTGTTGGTGATCCATGTTGTTTCTGCTTGAGTCTATCAAATACTCTTATTAACCACACTGCTTGGCATGCTATTAATGTTGCTGCTACATATTCTGCTTCTGCTGATGAAAGTGTCATAATGGGTTGCTTCTTAGATGCCCATGAAATTACACTTGAACCAAGGTGGAACACAAAACTAGAAGTGCTCTTCCTATCATCCAAACTGCCTACAAAATCAATAGATATGTATCCAATCAAATGCTTTCTTTTTTGTGCTTGCATACATTATGCCACAATCTGTAGTTCCTACTATGTATCTCAGAATTCTTTTTCCGCACTTCAATGTGTGTCTTTTGGAGTCTTCATAAATTTGGAAATCAAACTGAGTCTTCATAAATTTGGAAATCAAACTTACTCCTTGCATTATATCTGGTCTTGTCGTTGTGAGAAACATCACGCTGCAAACCAATCTTTTGAATAGAGTTGGATTGACATGATCTTTCATTATCCTTGCTTAACTTTGTACCTGTTGCAACTACTGTACGAAGAGGTTTGCAATTTTCCATCGTGAATCATTTCAACAAATCTTTGGCATATTTATTTTGACAAATAAAAATTCATTTTTCATATTGTTCAACTTCTATGCCAAGAAAATATTTCATGAGACCAAGATATCTCATTTCAAGTTCCTTCATCATGGCTTTTTTAAATTCATCTATCTCTTTGCAAAAATTATCTCATCAACATATAAGCAAATAATCAAATTTTGTCCATGCTCATCTACCATTGTGTACAAGGTAGTCAATGTTGCTTTTGCAAAATCCATAGATTCTGAAAACCCAAACTAGACATAATCCTAGACATCATGTGCCTACAACCTGGTTGTCATCTTAATGGCCCACACATCATAATCTTTCCCTATAAACGGTGGGAACTGGGCTGAAAATTTGAGAAAGCCATCTTTCCACAAAAATTTATCTTTGAGAAACCCCTAAAATTATTTTTAAAAACAATTTTCAAAAAAAATATACCTTTTAATAAAAGTTGTAAAAAAAAAACAAACAAACAAACAAAAACTCTTAATTATTTTTTATACCTATAATTTTTTTAATTATATATATAAAAAAAATACAAAAACCTTTATTATCCTCCCTTCACGAATTCAAAAATACCTTTTTTCCATTTTTTTTTTTTTAAGGTCACGGCCAAGCAGACACCAAATGTGATGAGACCCCCTTGTGTGGGACAAGGACACCAATTGGTGTATGAGACCCCCCTTGTTTGTGGGACAAGGGACCACCTACGGCAGGCCGATTTGACTGCTAAGTCTACGAAGGCATACATACTCTACCCCCTGGGGTTTTGAACCTGTGACCTCTTAGGAGGAAACACGTGCTCTTAACCATTAGGCCCACTCAAGCTGTATAACCTTTGGTGAAAATTTTTGTATATAAAAACAATAAAACCTTATGTTAAAGTTTCATGTGAGTTTTTCTTGCTCCAAACAAAACGACCCATGTAATTTTCAAAAAAAATCTTTATGTATATAAAAAACAAAAACTTTTATTATTTTCCCTTCCCGAATTTAAATAAAAATAAAAAATTAGTTTCAAGTGAGTTTTGACAGTTTAACAAAAGTAAAAGAGACAGAACATGAATTTACACACAAAACATAAATTATTGTTTTTTATTGATCACACAAAACATAATGCTTAATGAAATGACTAATAATTAAAAATGACTAAATAATAACGAAATGGGAAAGAATAAAAATAAAAGCCCATTATTAAACTATTAATTTCAATGATATATGACATTTCAATTGGATAAAGTTTTTTGTTTTTATGTTAAAAATAAAAATATTTTAATAAAAAGTTAAATTAAAAAATAAATATAAAAATATTGGATATTATTATATAGGGTAACGGTTGTTTTATTTGAAATTTTATATTAAAATATTATCTTAGTTTTATAACATATTATTTTATAAATTGAAATAGTGAATTCTCAAATCTATTTTTCAAAAATTTTAATATTTTTATAAAGTATTTTTAGTATTGAATATTATAAATTATTTTCAATTATATATTTGTTATAAGATAAAAAAATCTAATTTTTTGTTTTTACAAATTGTATGGGGAAAATAAATTACATGTTTCTAGGTTTTTTAGATAATTTAAATAATATTGAGACAAAATTTACTCATATGACCTATTCCATCTAGTCACATGGAGGATTTCATCCCTATTATTTTTGATATCTAATTTTATTTGTATCTTCTATAACATCATTAAAAAACAATTTTAAAAGAGTATTTAAAGCTTCCAATTTTAAAAGAGTATTTTGAAAAAATCACTTCTTTTTATAATAGTAAAATGTACGTTACTTATTTCTTTTCCTACCTAATCAAATTTGAATTTGGTACCTATACATTCAACCATGCAAAATAGCTCCAGCTCCAGTCTAGTTGAGCGATCAACATCTGTCTGGCGGCGTGACAGATCCATTGGATAAGACCCTCCGTAGCGATAACCTCTCTTGGTTGTCCCGTGACCATGTAGATACAATGCTCCTTACGATTTCTGCTATACAATGAAACATGATAGCGAAGGTGATGTGCTTTCAGTAGAATTCATTGGCCATGGCTTCCTTACGCTGCCAACAAGTGGAGCAATCAAATGTATTACGGCCAGACAATCTTGCAACGTTTGACCTGCTTGACAACTCCCAATCCTACGACTTTAATTCATATCATGAATCCTTAACACTGCAGTCTTGTCACGACTCCTACTACGAAAACACCCGCATATATAAAATTTTATTAATGTTTACTTTTAGCCAGCGGGGTACATGTAAAGTTACATAAGAAGATTAATTGTGTGGAAGGTGTACTCCATTGATCTTGGCACTACACTAAGTACACTAATTGTGATTTTCTTTCCTCGGGGTTTAAATGTCAACCGCCAAGGGCTTGACATGTGGCTTACCTACTGCGTTTACTTACTTTTGCGTGTGATTTTCTTTCCCAGGGGTTTAAATGTCAACCGCCAAGGGCTTGACATGTGGTTTACCTACAGCGTTCACTTACCTTTGCGTGCTGGTGACTGTTGTTGATATTAATTCCTCTGCACAGAGATTCGTCTCCGCTCTCGAGATTCTGGGAAGAGATCAACGATGGGAATTAGCTATTGTCCATCGAACGATGGTAAGCTATCCTGGTTTTCAAAGCTGGTTCATTAGGTTTTAATTTCACATGGTATACGCTTGCCTCCAGAAAGTTCTTTCGGTCATTCCAGCGTCGCGGCTTCCGCAGATGTCTCTCGCCTTGCTTTTGCCATCTATGCTGAGCCGGAACTCTCATTTGCTCCTTTCGCCTGCTCTGGTTGAGGTATATCAGTTATTTTTCCTTCATTTCATGGTTGTTTAGTTCTATTCAACAGTGGTGATGGCGGAGGCATTCCTTTACTCTCCGCATGATGTAGGTCATATGAGTGTCCAGGGTTGTCTGCTACCCTATTTCGCTCCCGAGACGCTATTGCAGGATTCATTCGTTTGTTTGTTCCACCCAGATTCAAGCCGAGGGCAACGTCGACACAGGTGACCTTTTTTTTTACCTTACTTGTAGATTTTAGTTGGTAAATTATGGCAGCCTAGTAAGGCTAACGGATTTGCATGTATTATGACAGGTTGGTTACTCATTGACACAACTAGAAAATGGTAGCCATCCGGGTTCGATTCGCCGCCTCCAGGTGAGTCTGTTTGTCCTCTAGGTCAACCGACTCTTGCACACTGGGTGTCGGTTCTCTGGTTGACCCAATCCGTTTGCTGACAGGTTCCGCTAGATTAATGTTGAAGGTCTTCATGTAATTTCTCGGCTGAGGGCTACTGCAAGATTTTCCCGACCTGGGGTTTTTTATTCCAAATGTGTGGATATTTGTATAATTATTATTCACTGTTCATGGACCCACGTCCAAATATTTGTAATTATTTTTGTGACATTTTCCTCCACCAATTAGCAGTTGGACTAGCCGTATGTAAAGACTGGCATTCTTATGTTAAGGTTTTCAGTTTTTCTTGACGTCGGGCTTAACCCGCTTCCACGCTCTTTATATATATAAACCTTTGTTATTTAATGGCATATTACTATTTTTCATGGATTCCTGAAGTTCTTTTGTCTATTGAATTTTAACTCCGAGCCGGGTCTCAAATCCTTAGAATGTTCTATGGATTCGCCTTTACGACCTCGGCACAGTGTAATTCAACTAATGAAGGATTGTTTGTCCAGATAGCTTGTTACAGTACTGTATTACAGATTTGCATAATTGCCTTTACATATATATGTTCTGGATTCGTGCATGAATGGTTCTTGTTTAGGGTATTCTTTTGTTACGAGAACCCTTTACACTTATTTGACAACGGAATGATTTATATGGAGTGTTCCTAATCTTGAGTATTGGACTTCTTTTAATGATCCGGATTTAAATAGGAACGCAATAGATTACAGAGATAACCATAAATAAAGAGATGCAGCGGAAACAACAATTCATTTCATTAATGGAAAATACCGAAATATGCTTACAACCAGAATTGGGAATAAACCAGCTAGGACTATGGTAGCTTATCTCTGAGAAGAGATGTGCGGCTACATGTCTCTGAACTGTTC
>APFE031552492.1:62629-83490 GCA_000404065.3 Pinus taeda | reverse complement strand
CTGCGTCCTCGGATTTAGGCAACGGTCGTTGTGGGCATTCAATCCGCTGTTGGATTCATGTTTCCCACTATCTTCGTGGCTGAGGAAGATGCCACCTGTTCTTCACGTGTTCTAAAACAGAACACGCAGAGCCGTGCCACCGCCAAGGACTTCTGTTGACCGTAGTTGCCTCCTCATTGACCACGGGTTTTGATGATTGGTTTGGGTGAGCTGGAAGGACACACACCATGTCCTTGGTTCCACGAACTTTCCCATGTGGCTCTTCTTCTTGGAGGACACCTGGAACATATCATTTAATAAAACAACTGCAGAATCCGAGGTTGGCTGCAGAAACCGGGATCAATTGTGGAAACCCTGTGTGAGCTGTGGAAACGCAGCACTTTGAACAAAAATTCTAAAGCAAACACAGTCATTAGCATAATTAGCAAACCATGTAAAAAGTCCTAAAATACAGTGATTTGAGCAATTTGATGGAGGGAATGAGTGGCAAAAGAAGGAAATGAATAGGAAAAGGAGGCTGAGAGGATGTATAAAGAAGTGTAGGTTTGAGGCTCAACAACAGGAATCCAGAGACCTCCAGGAAACTATCCGAAACTTTTTTGAACCTTCTTTCCACAATGCATGAAGCACCCCCCAAAAATAATGTGATTCGAAAATAGAGAATGGTTTATGCTCTTGACACCTTTGCTGAAGGAAAGTCCAGTAATGGTGCCATTTTGTCTGCAAAAATCAAGATTCCTACTGAGGGATTCAACCATTAGGATGTAAAGAAAAGGAGAAAGCGGGTAACCCTATCTTAAACCACAAGAGATTTGAAAAAAGAAACATGGCCTTTCCATTTATGGGGGACAATCCAAGGGCCAATAACGTAATATTTTATAAGGTTTATAAAATCAAGAGAGAGACCAAATTTTAGGGGAACTGCAGAGAGGAAGGAAAGGTTTACTCTTTCAAAGGCATTGTTCATATCAAGTTTTAAGATAAATCCTTGTTCTTTTTTGTCTAAGCTTGAGTGAAGTGCTTCTTGTACTACCATTATGTTATCAATTATCTGCCTATTGGGGACAAAGCCGCCTTGGTTTTCAAAGATAAAATTGGGAAGAATAGGCTTAAAACGATTGGGTAATATTTTTGAAATGATTTTGTAAGAGGGGTTGCATAATGTTATTGGCTGAAAGTGATTAAAAGAGGAAGGCCTCAACTCCTCTGGGATAAGGGACAAGTAAGTCGAGTTGGTGAAGCCTCCCATTTTCATTTTCCTGAACACTCATATAATCATATTTAGGAGGTATTTTTTTATAAGTAACTAGAATGAAAGATAAAAGGTGATGGAGAAGCCATTAGACCCAAAGCTTTATCTGGCTGAAAATTGCAAATTGTTGCATGAAGCTCTTCTTCTTCGACTTCTTTTGTAATTTGAGTTTGTCTCATCAGAAATCCTTCTATGAATGTGCCTTATAAACTCATCATGGTTTGGATTATCAAGATCAGCAGTTAGAAAATTCCTAAAAATGGTTGTGGGCTTCTTTTTTTAAATCATCCTTCCCTTTAATTTCAATATCCCCTTCTCCTTTTATTATATCAATCTGATTTTTTTATTTTCCTCATCTTAGTGGAATTGTGAAAGAAGGTAGTGTTTTGGTCCCCAGTTTGAATCCACAAATTTTTGGATTTTGATCTCCACGTCTCCTCTTCTTGTCTGTTGTTTTTATATATTTCTTAATGCAAATATTTTTATTTCAACTATTTTTCTTTTGTTTCTTCTCCATCCTCTAATTTCTTCTGCACTTTCTCAACCTCCTTATGAAGATCAACTTTCTTCTGTTGTTGTTCTTTGTAATGATTTTTGGCTCATGCTTTTAGATTTTTCTATCACTTTTTAGTTTTGTCTCCCATAAAAAACTTGGTGATCCCTTTATCTTTTGCTTCCATGCTGCTGTGATTAACATTCTAGCTTCTTCTTGATTAATCCAAAGTGGATTATATCAAAATGGGATGGGCCCCATATTTTCATTCTCACCAAGCTTGATTTTTACAGGCTTATGATCTGATGTGGCTAAGGGAGTTATCTTCGAGAGGAGTGCATTGTTGTCTTCTATAACATTGTATTGGATAAGAATTCTATCCAAACGCTCTTTAATATTGACCAATCCGAGCCTCCTGTTGCTTCAGGTGTATTTCCCATTTTTTGGAGGAATATCAATTAAATTGTGATTTTCTATAATGTTTTCAAGGATGTCTATGAATGGATCTACTTGGAAGAAACCTCCAATTTTTTCATCAATACTTAGTATCAGATTAAGATCATCTTCGATTATAACGTGTTTGTTCATATCCATATTTAGATTTTCATTCAGAGAGTGCCAAAAATGCTTCCCATCTCGATAATGAGTAGGGGCATAGATGTTGTAAACGAAGACTTGGAACCCTGGGATTTTGTTCCTTAGCTCAGTTTTGATCCCATGAAGCTCTTTGAGATCGATCATTAACTCCCATATGGTATGATTTCACTTTGTGCATACTCCACCTGAAGCTCTGAACGATTTTATTTTTCTTCCTTCATAATGTTTTTCTTGTATTAATGGGTTCATATATTTCTCTAAGATTTTGGTCTCCTAGATTAGGAAGATATCTAGTCTTTTAGAATTTAGAAGATCTTTTGCTATATTTATTTTTGAGGGATTCCCAAGGTCTCTACAGTTCCAGGAGACCAAATACATTACTTACTTTGATTCAAAACAAAGGGACCTTTCCCTCAAATTACTTGTTGAGGTTTTTCCTTATTTCCTGTGTTTTTTTTATATATATGAGTCCATTTTCTATTGAGTTCCCATTGCCATTTATTTGATAGCTAAGTCATCCCTTATTTCTTTATTTGTTTTTGTTCTTTTTTCATAGGGCTATATTTTTCTTTGCTTTGATAATTGCATTTCTCCATTAACATATTAAGTTCACCCCATAACATCATAAAACTATACAAATTTACATCATTATTCATCAACATATGCAACTATGTAGAAAAAACAAGAACATCATCATCAATGGAGTGGAACATAAAGGAACAAGAGAAGAAAATCATGCACACGCAGAGACACTAGGATTGGTCGAAGGCTAAGGCAAAACCCACTATGGGGAAAACCCTTGCAAATATTTTTCTAATAGATTGTCATCAAATGATTTAGAAAAAGAGAGTACAATGCTCCATATATTCACAACAGCTAGAATATCCATGAAATGCATCTAAAAATCAAAACTCTGATTCAGATAACTATAATGTACTATCACATCCTATAACCTGTTGTTGAACACTGTCATTGAGTGAAATATTTGGAATACTGAATCTCATCTTGGAGTCCTGGTCGCAGGGAGGAGGAGTTATGTGAGCAACTATGATAGACATGGTCACTCTCTGTGAACTACATGATAGCGATTTTGGTAGCTTAGTCACTCCCATACCATATGGTGCAAGCGACTAGGGACCAAACTGAACCAAACTCCCGGTCGCTCTCATGAAGACTTTGTGCCAATGACCAAGGACCCAAAGTCGCTCTCATGACCATAGTGTGCCAACAAATAGAGATCCAAATGCTTAGTTCTATGCCAATGAATTTGAATTAGAAAACCTTATTTCAGTGCAAGCTTCATCCTGAAGTTTCAGACCCTTGAGTGAGCTTCCTTCATTAGACCTGTGTGAGCCAAGGAAAAATAGAAGAGAAAAATATAGCTTGATGTTTGTCGAATTGAGATTTAGGTCTCTTCTATTTATAGGCTTCTATGAGGGTCCACTAGACTTGTCCATTGGTACATGTGCATAGGGCTGACCTGATCCAGAATATATGTATAAATAAAATAATTCATAACTCAACTTCCGCTTGTCCAAATGAGGTGATTGTTAGGTTGATTTTGGTCCTCTTAGAAAGAGGAATCTGATGCCATCATCATCTCCATAAAATGAGTAGTAAAAAAGTTGGAATTTGACCATAGTTTCATATTTTAACAATCCCTCTAACCTAGGGAGAATTCCACTTGCCAATATCTGATCATCGATCAACATGAAATATGTACCATCTCAAGTATCTCATCATTGGGGATCGTAAATGTACATATATTACTTATTCCTTCTTATCTCGATTGTTCCGGCTCATATGCTGAATATTCTCAAATCTAGAAGAAGAAGAATTTTCCACTGGAGGGGAGCTTAAGCTACCACCCTTTATTCATCGGTCTACAACCCATAATCGTTATCAGCGGGCTACTAATTGAAATATCAGTCGATAGCCTCCTACCCAAAATATCTCTCAATGGGCTACTACCTTGAAATATGTCATCAAGCTACTACCTGGAAATGTCATTAGGCTACTACCTGGAAATGTCACCAGGCTATTACCTAGAAATGTCATCGAGCTACTACCTAGAAACACCATCGAGCTACTACCTTGAAATGTGTCATCAGGATACTACCTAGAAATGTCATTGGGCTACTACCTAGAAATACCGGTGGGGAGTTAGATTTATGACCCACATCATCATCGGAAAGCATATCGTCAGGGAGCACTATTACAAAACATTTTGTCACTGTCCCCATACTCCCTGTTCCTTGATCGTGGAGGACCTCTATAGTGAACCTCACATTCTTTTCCTTCATGAAGAGACTCCTGTTATGTCCCTCTTCATGAGCAGATCAATTCCCTTTTGCACCATTTCCACTGAAACTTCTGTTTTGCCTAGTTTACAAGACCGGCGCTAATGACCATTGTCTCCCCTGCGCTGATGTGCAGAGATTAACACTATCCCTAGCACTGACCGTAGTGATTGAGTTGTGTTCCAGTCGTTCCAGTCCTATTATGGATTTTTTTTTTTAAATTAAGAGCTGAAGCTTCTAGCTCTAGAAGCTTTGTAATGGAACTCTGGTAAATTGTTTGGCTGGATGGGGTCAAGGATGTCAGTTTGGGCTCTTTTCTCCTATAATTATGGAATTACCTCAAGGGATAAGACCTTCTCCCATGAGGAGTGGATCCATCTCCCATCCATTCATCCTATATAAACCTCCCTTCTTCCCAAGCACAAGCTAGTGTTAGTGTTGAGGTGTTGATGTCGGTGTGCTAGTGCTATTTTGGTTTGGAGTAAACAACAAGCTATTCATATTTGTAGCTATCCAGTTGTGTGAGGGAGAAGTGTGATTTGGTTTGGAGTTAAGCCTAAAGGGAAGATCCTTAAAACTATTGTTGATTGAGGCCATCATGGAATGCTAGCAGAAGTGTGTGGAAACCTGGTCTTGTCAGAGGAAAACCGTAACATCAAGTCAATGGTTGTAATCTCTTCTTGATATCAATATATATGCAACTATCGATTGATTTCCTACATGTTTTTTCATCTTACATGTTCATGGCTTAATGTTTCTTGACTTGTTAAGTAGGTTGAATTACAATTTTTCTATTATCACGATTGCTGTTTGCTGTTGTTTACTTGTTTCAGGTGCTTGAAGAAGGAAGAAAGATAAGTGTACTAAGAGGTAGGCCCTCTTAATTGGTTATAACCTAAGGAAATATTCCATAGAATGTACCTATTGTGGCTAGACCCATTATTGGGCTAGAGGAATTTGTTTGTGTCCATACTTATAATTTTACTTCACCACAAATTGGCAACTCCACTAGGGAGGAGTTCAATAGATAACTTGAGTGAAGGAATCTCGCATTTGATTGACAATGTTGCTTTTAGACCATAGACAAGCTGGAATGGTGTGAAACCAGTTGCGTCTTTGGTTGAGGTTCAGTAGGCCCATAGAGTCGAAAAGAGCATGAGATGCCAATTTGACTTGTGCATCCTAATAGTACGCTGAAGCATTGTGACCAAGACTTTGTTCACGGCTTCAACTTGGAAATTGTCCTAAGGCTAATATGGGGTCGAGCCATCATGGCGCAAGCCCAATGTAGATGTCATCTCAGCCATCATGTAATCTATGAGATGGGAGCCATGGTCAGTGACAATGGTTTGAGGTATGCCGAACCTAGAAATAACATGGTTGAAAAGGAATTGAGCCACTGTCTTCACAATGTAGGGCCCATGCCACATGCGTTTGAACTTTCCTGCCTCCAGCTTATCGATTATGAAGGAAATCCTCTCGATAAGCTTCGAAACAGGCTTTACCTCAAGAAGTACTATTCTTAGGTCATCTTGCATGGTTACTTGTGTACATTAGTGTGTCATTCATTTTTGTGCAGTGTGGTTTTCTGTGTTAGTTTTCAAACATCTTTATTGTTTACTATGCTTTTCTTGCTTTGCAGATGTTTGCGACTTCCCACATTGGTTTCGCTGATGGTGCTTGCCGTAGTACCCGGAACCTATCATCCACGACATGGGCTATTTATGACCCTAACGATGAGTTGATTGACCTTCAAGGTATCTATCTAGGTTGCACAACTAACAACATTGTTGAATACAATGCGGTCATTGAACTGTTGTCAAAAGCCATTGCTCTTGACATTAGAGAATCGGTTGTCAACCTGGATTCATAGCTTGTCATCCTTCAACTCAACAGGCAATATTATGTTAGAAACCATCAAATATAAAACAAACCATTTATACCATAGTAAACAAGAAAATACAACATATATATATTATATATATATATTATATATATATATATATTTATATATATTATATATATTATATATATATATATATATATATATATATATATATATATATAGAGAGAGAGAGAGAGAGAGAGAGAGAGAGAGATATGGTCAGATGGAGCGATGGAGCGTGCCGGATTAGGGTAACAGGGTTAGGGTTTCAGTAATTTCACCGCAGGCCGTTGCGATCTCAGCACCTTCGTTTCCATTGCTCATTTCCGCGCCTGCGTCGTTAACCTCGCCGTCCACGCCCGTCGCTATCCGCAACATATCCGTAGGCCAAGATGGAAGGTCACATGGAGACTGACCTAGTGGACTATTCCGCGGATCCGTTTGTGAACCAAGTCATTTTTGACAACCCTAACTTCTTTGTGTCGGTTTCAGAACCTCCGTCGGATATGGATCCCATTCCGCAGGACACCTCGCCCGTGGTCACTCTGCCCGGCTATATATCTGCTCCATCTGCCACAGTGCCATTTTCTGTTGACTCGCCGGGTCTAGAAACTCCTCCCCTGTCTCCGGGTACTTTGCACATTCTATCCACCTACACACCTCACCTGTTATCCTTCGATCCCGACCTGCCCCTCTCCACTGTACTCTCGACCCCTCCGGTGGATGCCCCAGCGATAGGAACACAAGCCCTCCCTGTGTCTGGGATTCGGCCATCTGGTTGTTTCAAAACCCCGCAGTAAACGTAAAATCTACAAAATCCACCTCTCCTGAGGGAGTCCAAAACCCTTTTGTTGATCACCCTTCAGCTCCTTGCACCAAGAAGAGAAAATCCAGGTGCATCAAGGCGAAGACAAAAGATATCACTATCAGGTTTAGAGAGACATCATCTATTGGGGAAGCGACGGTCATGGCACGAACTGTATTGGTCGGACATGTGCGAGGACGGGCATACTCTGCAAATAGGCTGACGTAATGGGTAAAGGAGATCTGGGGTGCCCTGCTCAAAGAATTGCCTGATGCTCATGTCCTCCCTCGTGGATGGTTCTCTCTCCACTTTGCAAAAGAAGTTTACATGGATCTGGTACTGGAAAAGTACTGGCATATCGAAATGCCACCGGTTCTGCTCAAGAGGTGGAGTCCCCTATTTGACCCAGAGTGTGAACAAATTGGAGTAGGAACCCTGTGGGTTCGATTGCCGGGGTTACCACTTCAATACTGGAGTGAGGATGTACTCATCAGGATTGGAAACGCACTGGGTACATACTTGGACTATGATCGCACGTTTGTAGAGTCAAAGAAGTGTACCCTGGCTCGTGTGCTTGTTCACCTGGATACTCGAGATGGATTGGAAGAAAAGATCACTCTACAGTGGGGAAAATATAACAGAACACAGATTCTGGATTACGAAGGTGTCCCGTTTCGATGAAATCCGTGCCATCAGGTGGGACACCTGTTCAAGGATTGTCTGCTCAACAAAAAACCAGAGGACTCTCCAAAGGTTACTCCCATACCATCTAGAGGAGTATCCCCTATCTAATCTCGCCAACCTCAGGGGTCCTCACCTGCTGCACAGGTCACTCCACAAGCATCTCCAAAAAAATCAGGGAAGAAGGGACTCAGTTCGTCCTCTCCGCCAATTACTAGGGCTCGGGCAGTAGCAGAAGCTGCTCAGGTCTCGAGTACCTCTCTAACCCTTTCTCCCAGTTTGCGATATATCATCGAAGTTGGTTGCATCAAATGCACATATTACATATGCACATTGCATCATGTTGTCCCCCCCCGATTGTATCTACTATACAGCCATCTTTTCCTCTCTCTACATCATCCTCCTCACAGTCATCCTCCCAAAAGTCCTCCTCTCACCCTTATGCACTTCATTCCCTTACTCACAAAGTAGACATATCAGGCAACCAGGTGGGGTTGGGTATCGTTTATCTGGGTCCGGGACCTATGATCACCAGTGTTAGGAAGACTGAACTTTCAAAAGCTATCAGGCGGGCTGGGGCAGAGGTTGCATCTAGTCGACAATCCACACTTGAAGGGGTCCTTAGAACAATATCAACCCCGAAAATTGTTCCTCCATGAAATGCTTATCATTTAATTGCAGGGGTTTGGCTAGTGCCCCTAAAAAACTAGCTCTACAGAGACTCTTCGAGGTAGAATAGCCTGACATTATACTGCTTCAAGAGACTCTAGGTCCGACCGAAAATGTTACTCTTTCCTTACAAATTCTGGCCCCGAGATGGAAATTCTTGGCGATCGATGCTATTGGGCGATCAGGGGGCTTGGCCATTGGTTATAACCCTAGGACTATTAGATTAGATGCATCATGGGGAGGTATGGGGTTCATGGGAATCGATTCTTTTCCTTCGGAGCTCGATAAATCCCTCATAATTTTGAATATATATGGCCCCTGCCACCAGAGGGAGACATTTTGGAGGCATCTCCTAAACCTTGCATTATTGGCCCAAGAACACACCATTCTGGATGGGGATCTAAATTTTTCATTGGGGTTCAGTGAATCCTGGGGTTCTTCGGCACAGGTGGATGCAATTACTGAGTTCATGAAAAGCATTCTGGAGCAGACAAACTTCATTGATGTCCCCATGCAGAAGCCACTGCCCACATGGAGGAACAGAAGGGTGGGCATGACCACACTAGCTCACAGATTGGATAGATTCTTGCTGAAGGGTCCTCTGCTTCAACATCTTCATCACTATAAGAAATGGGTTGGTTCGGGAGGTATATCTAATCACTCCCCCATCTACCTAGAAATTCTTGGGCCACACCTAAAACCAAAAGCCCCATACAAGTTCTATCACACATGGTTACAAGATCAGGGCTTCATAAATATGGTCAGTGACTTTTGGAAGACACACCCCATTGATAGAGAGGCATCTCTGGCAAAAGGTTTATGCAAAAACCTCACCTTGCTGAAGCATCTAGCTATCAATTGGGAAAAGGAAAAGAACAGAAAGGAATCCGAACAGCTCACCCACATTGAAGCTGAGTTAGGCTCCCTTCAAGATGATCGGAATTTGGGTTTTATTTCGGGGGAGGAAAAAACATGTTTGATTGAATTGGAAAACCAGAAAGCAAACATCCTAAGATTAAGGGAGGAATCACATAGGTTGAGAAGTAGAGAAATCTGGCTGAAAGCCGGAGATGAAAACTCAAAGTTCTTTCAAAATTATGCAAAAGGAAGAAAAGTCTCAAATACTATCTGGAATCTTCCTCTACCAGAGGGGGGCCTTGCAAACTCTTTCAATAAGCTCTCCCAGCTCGGCACAAATCACTTCAGAAGCATTTACAGATCCCCACCAGGAACAAACCTGGCAAAGATCATCAATGTGGCAAATCACTTCCCTAGATATGTAAATGAGGAAGAGACTGAAGATCTTATGGCCCCTGCCACCATGGGGGAATTGGAGAGCACTTTAAAGTGGTTTAAGAAAGACAAAAGCCCTGGCCCGGATGGCTAGACCATAGAATTCTACCTACCCTTTTTTGATCTTCTGGGTCAAGACTTGCTGAGGGTGGTAGAGGAAAGCAGATCATCTGGCTGTTTATATCATGCTATCAACTCAACCTTCATAGCCCTCATCCCCAAGACTGATTCCCCTACCTCCTTCGATGACTATCATCCCATCTCTTTGTGCAACTGTCTCTACAAGATCATTTCCAAGATTATTGCAAACCGACTCAGACCCATCCTTTCCAAGCACATTGCTCCTTAAAAATTTGAGTTTCTAGAAGAAAGACAAATTCATGAAGCCATTGGTTCTGCACAAGAAGCACTTCACTCCATATGGTCCAAACACCTCAAACGCATCCTTCTCAATATCGACCTGTCTAAAGCTTTTGACTGGGTCAGCTGGCTTTACATCAAAATGCTCCTCATTCATCTGGGTTTCCCTTTACCCCTCATCAACTGGATCATGGCTTGTATTACGACCCCTTCTTATAGTGTTCTCATCAATGGATCAACCTCCCATTTCTTCCACTCTGAAAGGGGGCTCCGAAAAGGATGTCCCCTCTCCCCATTATTATTCCTTATTGTTATGGAGGGTCTGAGCCGATTAATCATCTTTGCAAAAAGAGATGGATCTCTCAGTGGTCTCAAGATCACTGATGAATGTTATCTCACACATCTTTTATTTGTGGATGATGTCCTCATATTACTGGATGGCAGCATTCGAGACTCTCTATCTTTCTCCTGAATCCTCCAGTTGTTCATGAAGGCCACTGACATGATTGTTAATCAGCAAAAGTCCACAATCACTTTCTTTCGTACTTCTGTAAATGAAGCTCAGAATGCTCATCAGGCCTTCCCATACATCATTCACCCTATGGACAGGGGTCTAAAATACCTGGGGTTCTAGTTAAAACCTTCGAGTCAAAGAATAGCAGATTGGGTCTGGCTAGTCAACAAATTGGAAAAAGGCTTAACTGTTGGAGTCACAGATACCTTTCTAGAGCCGGGTGGTTAGTACTCATCAAATCTATATTAGAAGCAACCCTAGTCTTCTGGATGGCACTTTCCTGGATTCCCAGACATATTCTTGCTCGATTACAACAAATTTGCAACAAATACCTCTGGGCTGGAAGCCAGGACAAACGCATATTTGCTTGGATTGGATGGCAAAAGATTGCACTCCCAAAGAGGTGGGGGGGCTGGGGCCTAAAGGATCTTCCATCATTTGCAAAAGCTTTGGCAGAAAAAATGAGCTGGTAGCTGCTAACCAACCAAAACTTATGGACTCGTCTATCTTATCACAAATACATATGGCCACTTGATATATTGGAATGGGTAAGGCTCCCTAGTTGGCAAAGAACATGTATATCATTTGTTTGGAAGGTATTGCTATTCTCATTACCCCTGATCAGGGACAACCTGATTTGGAGAATCAACGACGGAACCTTGGCTCGAATAGGGATGGATCCATGGATTGGCAACGATAGTAGGCATATCCT
Source organism: Pinus taeda (assembly GCA_000404065.3). Taxonomy (NCBI): domain Eukaryota; kingdom Viridiplantae; phylum Streptophyta; class Pinopsida; order Pinales; family Pinaceae; genus Pinus; species Pinus taeda. The sequence continues at coordinate 71,929 of APFE031552492.1, read as the reverse complement.
ATCACAAGACCTGGTCCGGTATCTACATTCCCGTGACATTACAGTAATTGCACAAATTGCTGATCAGGAAAACACTGGGATCTTTCATCAAGAATGGAAGACGGCTCACCAAGTGAATCTACCACATAGATGGCATAAGGAATGGGAGAATTATGGAGAGGCTCTAATCGAGTCTCACATCAGAATCAGAGAAGGCCCGGATGAACTTATTTGGAGCCAAGCAGAGAGTGGTAAATACACTCCCAAGGCCAGATACATCTCACTAATCATACACAAACAACCAGACAGTATCTCGACATGGTGGCATAGCATTTGGAAACTCACAGCATCGCCAAGATAAAAACTGTTCTTCTGGTGTACACTGAGGAACAGGGTACCTACAAGTGAGCACCTAATGCATAGAGCACAATATGGCCCGACATGGTGCGTACTGTGCAAAGGAGCATCAGAATCCACAGAGCACCTTTTCCTGCGATGCAGTGCTATACATGACCTATGGCGATCTCTCTCTAACTTCATCACGTACATTGGAAATTGGGAAGGATCGGATCTGATAGAGGCATGGGAAAGTTGGGCTCAAAGACACAAGGGATCGAAATGTAAAAACTTCCCGATCCTCGTAAACTAGCATAATTGGAAAGCACGTAACCACATCATATTTGAAAACAAGTCTATCATCTGGCTTATGATTGGGGATGGGATTACGGCTGCTTACAGGGAACTCCCAGACCCTCCGCCTCCAAAAGAACGCCATCCTCATCCTCCCCCATGCATTGACTTAAACAACCCTTGGGCATTTTTTGATGGTGCTACAAATCAACAGAGTTGCGGGGGTGGGTTTATCCTACATTTGAATGAAAAACATCACTACAAAGTAAAAATGGGCCTGGGTGCAGGAACTAACAATTATGCTGAGCTCATAACTTTATGGCATTTACTCCATTTTGCTCTGAGCCACCAGTGCACCAGCATAAATATATTCGGGGATTCAAAAATTGCAATCAATTGGTTCAATGGCATATCTGACTGTCACATTCACACACTCAGCATCATCTTAAATGAAGTATTTGTATTCAAAGCAGCTTTTAACAACATCTTGTGCTCTCACATTTACAGGGAACATAACAGCAATGCTGACAAATTATCCAAGGAGGCCGCGCTGATGAACAGAGGCATATGGGAGATAGAAGAGGTGCATGGAAAAAACGAATACAGATACTTTCATCAGCCATATATAGACCAAATCTATCATAACTCACCTGGTCTTTAAATACTGGAGGATTTTTGCTTTTTGCTCTGTAAACATTACTCATTTTTATGAACATATATGCATATAATGTGAAAAAGATACAGAACTTGCCTAAAGGCAAAATGTGCACATTTATTTGACAGACCTATCACAGTAAAATATAACTTTTTTCCCTGAGTGGTATATCTATGTAAATATGGAACATTGTTTTACACAGTGGACATAGCATATGCGTAAAGCATCTACAATATGTATTTTTTCCAAATATAATGAAAAATTACGGATTTTTCCAAAGGAAAATATATCTATATTATATATATATATATATATATATATATAGATAGATAGTATATATATATATATATATTATATATATATATATATATATATATATATATATATATATATATATATATTATATATATATATATATTATATATATATATATATATATATATATATATATATATATATATATATATATATATATATATATGGTGATAATTTTTGATTACATCATAACCCCAAAATAATATGTGTCCAAAATAACAAGGGCAGTTCGCAGGCCTCATATATCCATGGCATAGAGGCCTTAAAAAAATGTAAGTGCTGGACCTAGGAACTAATCAGAATGGTGATTGTGTTAGCATGATACAACTCGTGCAACACAAGTTAGCAATCGACAAATCCGATTTGAGACTACCACCATGTGTCTTTGGTACTGACGAGGAATGTCTCCTACCTGAGCATACTCCAGGTTGCCACGAGTCAACCCCTCAAGGTTCCTTGCGATCTCCTCCTCGTTGTCACTCCCTTCTTGATAAGGAGTGACAACATCAATAGGGCAGGGGACGTGCCTGGCTATTGGGGACATCCCAGTAAGCCACTCTAGTCCAACGTCTACATTAACAAGAGAAACGTTATAAGCACATATATACCGAAAGCAATTAAAAAATCTCAAAATTAAAAAAAGTTGATTTTTTACCTTCATTGTCAAAATCCTCTCCATCTGGTAAGGGCATGTCTGGATTTTTCTATTAGTGTTTAATGGAATTTTTTTAAATAACTCACTTCCTTAATGCACTTAGCAGGTGGGTATGTGAATGTAGATTTGATTAATTCATTCTATTGATATTCATTGACTTCATTCAATTTTTACCTCCATAGTTGCAACCCTAATACCTCAAGATAGGTTTTATCATATATAGGTAAAGGTGGGCATCATATCTATTAAGGAATTTGAGATTTCTCTCATCTACATTCTATTGTAATGATATTACAATAGTATCTAGGAGGCCTCTCACACCTTCCACCTATATTATAGGAAGATTTGAACTCATAACAACGAATTTTAAGTGATTTGTTTCCATTTTTATGTGTTCATTTCTAGCATCAAGGTTTATAAATCATTAAAGGGATTACTTGTTAATTAACTCTAAGATATTACTTCTCTTTCCTCATTCATTTTATTGGTGAAAATTGATTTGAAACTTAAGTGAAGTACCATAATCATCTATATCCTTAAATTAACATTAACAATATCTTAAGGTCATATTTAATCTAGTGGATTTACCTCTTCTTCCTATTTTCTTTTGTCTCAACCTAGGGTTTCTAAATTTCGACCTAAAACTAAGTGGAAAATCCACTCTCCTCTCAAATGAGGCGAATTTTGATTTTAAAAATGAGCCTTAAAATGAAAAATATATTAATGAAATCAACTTCAAAATAACAAATATGATTCAACATGATGATTTCATCCTCATGGGTAAATATTGGAGCTAAAGTAAGTGTTGGGGCATAGAAGGGATGAAGGAGGAATTTTTTCAAAGAGTGGGCATAGAGAAATTTTTTGAATTATTACCTAAGTATGGAAGCACTACACAAGATGAAGTATATATCGTCAGCAAAAGACTACTTAGAGGCTTGATAGGTCTATGTTTGACATACCACAAAAAATATCGACAAATAGATGCTTGATGAAAGGAAGCACAATAACCATTTGATGATACAACCAATAGAGTATCTACCAATAATGCAAGGTAGTTAGATATGGGGTGAGGTGGTAGATTTGGCTAGAATGGAGTAGTGAATAGTTAGGGAGGGAACATGTGAGAATGGCACACTTGGGTAAGCTAGTAGTATGGGCTAGAAAATATTCCCCGTGCCAGATATGGGAAACATATACATTAAAAAGGGATGGCTCCTACTAACCAAGGGTTATGAAGTCTATTCCCAATTCTATTCTAATGCTTAGTTGATTTTTTATGTTGTTATTTCTTAGTATAATGTTTGAGCATACTTTGCTTGTTTTGTACATTGTTTAGTCTAATGGGGAATAGTATGAGGATATTTGAGATGATTTCTAGTGTACACATTACATGGTTCTAAATTTTATGACATTGGATAGAGGTACAAAAAAGCACATATATTTTTGTGGTCTATTGTTAAACTTATGTATTGTGTATAAATCTTGGTTAATGGTTAATATGAATAAAAGTGATTGATAGGAATTTTAGCCTCAGATATGTGTGTAATGTGTAATGTTGAGCTTAATAATGGATGGAATTCGAATCCGCCTAGAGCTTTCTGGTTATTGTAGCTATTTTGGTTGTTGTGTATATTTAGACCATTATATAAAGAATGAAGCCATTTTTTGATGTTCCTATCGAAGTTGTATTGTGCATATACATTAGAGGGTTGTTGGAGAATTAGTTTCTCATCTAATTTGTGGGACTTGCGTAATTGATATGATATAAAGAAGTTTTGAATATTGAACGCATGTGGCAAAAGTTGGGAGCATGTGTGTTGAAACCATGGGAATTTTTGCGACACCCTGTAACTATAATAGTTTGTGTTGGGTCTTTGTAAGTCAATATAGCCTCATATTCCCTTGACTCCCTGCAAAAAATACATAGGTTCTACAATCCCATTTCATACATTGGTTGAGACATCACCTACTTGCAAGTGTTTCCAATGCCATAATCCTTGGTGGTTTTATTGGAAAACTCCTAAAACCTAGGTCCTTCCCCCTCATGGTGCCAAAATATGGTTTTGTTGATGGGACTTTGAAGTTTTTGGTGAGAAAGAAATGTGGAGGCCAACATAAGAGGAGATTCAACTTCATTCGAATAGAAGATATATGAGTTCACAATAGAGAAAACAAGAGGTTTGTGCATTTCTCTGGAATCCTGGGTGTAGAGATATGTGTGTGCTAAGGTTCATTATATTTTCTGCATGGAGTTCTCCATTATAGTGTGGGAGCAACTTAAGTGATAAGAAGAGCTAAAAGGATTGGGTTTTTAGCCAAAACCTTAGAACTAGATGCTTGAGTTCCTGCACAAAGTAAACACTATAAGTAGTTATGTTTCTAGAGCAGTAGATTTTTGGCTAAATAGCGTATTAGAGGGGTATATCATAGCATTTGTAGTAGAATATACACAATCTTTCAGTGCATTTGACCACGAGGTAGATATCTTAAGAACATTGTCAACATGGATTAAAATATATATATTGTGTGATAAAGGGATAATGCCATTGCAACTCGATACCATGAGCAACTAAAGTCTTGTGCAACATGGGGAACCAAGGGATTAATCCAGGGAAGGCTTCACACAAAGAAAGGGATAATGGGTGAAAGGAGCGGTAAAGGTACAAACAAGTGTGCGATAAGTGAGCTAGAGGACTTAGTGGACAAGTAAGTGAAGATGTTAAGAAAGAGGACAATGTTAAGGGATGGTGCTAATTTAGTAGTCAAGGATGAAGTACAGAGGGAGTGGAGATCTCCCAAGAGTAGGATAAGTACCACTAGCATATCTAATTCATGAACCGAGGAGGCTAGCCCATCATCCCCAAGACTGGTGAGGCGAGTAATAGAGTGGGATTCTTGCATAGTGGACCTTGATATGTTCATGGTCCACATACAAGGAAGATGACTACGACAAAATTGATTTCCAATGGGAGGACCAAAAGGAGGCGTTCTTAAGTCTTGAAAATGTCTCATTTTCAGCCTTATGTTACCTCTAACCATCCTCATTTTTACAAACATTGAAGCCTATGTTTACACATTTTCATGTATTTTTGGGTGTGAAATTGAGAAAGTAAGCTTATAATACTTATCATCATAAGTTACATAGGATGATATTTAATTTGCCTAAATTGCTTCCATTCATTGCATTATTAAAGTATGTTATTTTTACTAATCACCTGCCAAGTTGTCATGTAGCATTCATATTTAATTTTGTGTTCCTAGGATTCCTACACTGGCATGGATTCCTACATTATTTTAAATTCTTGTACTAGTGTGGACTTCAGCATTATGGTAAAAGGCATGGCTAGATGGATAAGATCGTCAATTACGGGCTAGTTGGCATACTTGGTGATCATTGAATATTTGTTAGGTACGAGGTTAGTGGGATATGCATGCCCATTTTCCTCTAGTACTCAACAGAATACCCGAATATGGAGTAAAAAATTATCAAACAAATCCTTGTGCTAAAGATAATATTCCTATGACCAAAGGAAAGTTGTGCCAAAACTCTATGCATAACAATTTGTTATGATTTTATTTTCTTGAACAATGTGGCTCTTCACAGACTGAGATGTAATATGATCTATATAATGTAAATTATGATAGAAGTATAGGTTAGCAATACCCCATTATGTTGTCAATGTAATGTTAGTTTGAAGTCACAATGTTGCTCAGGATCAACTAGGTCTTAGCCACTGATCTCCTCATGTAAAAGAATGAATTTGGATAAATAAAAGAAGGCTAATGTCACGTTCTACTTTTACTCTAGTTATGTTATTTTTATTATTCATTGTGCTCTATAATTTAACTTCATTTTATACAGGGCGTGAGATGGTTGGTCTAGGCTTAACCAACCTAGATCATCACACCTATAGCACATAGTGTGGTGTGGTTTGAAGGTTAGAATTGATTTATTGTGGTGCATATTAATTTACTGTGTGAACTTTACCAACATTTTATTGATTAGGTGTAATGACATGCTATGTTTCTTCTTGGATGAGTATATTTGAATTGTGTCACTTAAATCCATGAATGACTATATCTAGATCTGAATATTGATTTGTGAATGAATATGTGATATCTTGTTTTATTTGGACATTAAATTGATTGCAGGTATAAGCCGTAGAATGGTTATATTCTTTTAGGAGGCTTGGTGTTTCTTACAAGCTAATTGGAAAAGTGTATGCTTGGGTAGTGATTACTCTTGCTTCTGGAAGTCTTGAAGTATTCTTTTTATATTGGGTCTCATTTCTTTTCAAATCTATTGAGTCATTCAAACTCAAGAGCTAAGGTATATTGATTCATTTTAAAAATAGTATGTTTAAGCACCACTAGTTGAGGTTATTGAAGCTCAACTTTTATGTTTGTTGATTTGAGTTGTGATTATAGTATAAGGACTCAGATTTAGGTTGCTTTGTCTATCATCGATTGAATCTAGATTTCCATTTCTATGGTGAAGTATGCAAATTATTAGAATTTTTTGTTATGGGTTTTGTTTTGTAAAGGTTATATATAACATCTTTCCCACACTAAATGTTTTTCCTACACTCAGGCAGTTTTTAGTTGAAACAAGATATTTGAGATTCAATATGTTTGGTATTGATTCAATTCACAGTCAATCTTGCTTGAGACCTGTGTTATTTTTATTTTTGTTTTTTTTAAGGACTCACCTACTTGGTTTGTTTTTTCTGTACATGAATACAAGTGGTGTGAAAAAAAGGGTAAAGATAAGAAGCTTAGTTAAAATATCAGTGTAATTTATTAGTTTGAAGAGTATTGGTCTCATTTCCAGTTTTGTGATTATATTATTGAGTTTCTTTATATCCAGAGAAACAAAGGTACGTGTTTGATTGGAGTAATTTCTTGGATTGAAGGAGTACTAGAACACAGTCTAATTTCTTTTGATGTTTGGTAATATTTTCACACATTAACTTGCACCAGTAAAAACCATATTTTACAGAGGGAGTGAAAATTGTAGGATGATATTGAATTCTTTTTCCCTAGTTTGGGTTTACAAATAATTTATGTGACATTGATTGAATTCAGCCTATGTGTGTTTCTTTATCATTTCTACAAGTTTTCAAGATCAATTGGTGATTGGCTTGAGGAGTGAGGTAGGTGAAACCTGAGTTGACTGTTTAAAAATAAAAAGTCAATTTAGTGCAAGAAGTTAGTTTAATGCTTTTATTTATTGATTTGGAACTTGGAATTTTGGGATGAATAGTTGGAGACAAGAGTGATTTTATAGATTTTTTGTATCCCTTGCCATTTTTTTTGTTGTGCCTCAAAGTGTACGACCCCTATTTGACAAGTAAGTTTTGAGGATTGAAGGAGACAATCTTAACACCCAAAATTTTGGTGTCGTTGTTGGGGAGGTGCTTGGAGAGATTCTGGTAATTTTTTGTTGAATTTATTTCATTCAATAAAGGTGAGTTCTGCATTATTTTGTTAGCAAGTGTTTGATTCTATTGTTGAGTGCTCAAAGAAGGGTAATTTATTTTGGATTTTTGTAGGTACATTTTTTGAGATAGATTCAACATTAAAATTGAGCTTAATTTTTTCCAGCAAGTGTTTTTACAATTTTGAAATTTTCTAATTTGATTTTTCTTTTTTCTTTTTAAACGTGAATGACTATAAGGGGTATAGGTCTAAATCCCAATAAGGGTAGAGGAAATATTGACAATTTGGAAAGATTTTCTTCTCAAAGTGGTCCTTTTGTTACAGGTAAGAACTCCAGGCATAAACCAATGAGGTTGGTACTTTACACTTGGACTTCGGTGACAGTAGTTTAGGAGTATCTCAACCAGTGGCAGGGAAGAAAGTGACTTTTGTAACTGAGAGATCAAATATAAAACATATTCAGCCTTCACATTTTACAAGGGACAATTTTCCTGGAGGAAAGAGAATGGAAGATCATGAGGATGTCAATGGTGAAGGAGTTGGTGAAACCAACAATAGGAAGGATAATCCACCTTTGGATTTCCAATTGTGGACCTCAATACAATGTTGCAAATGAAGAATATCCCGCCATCAGTTCTTCCTCACTTTCACGGTAAGGTGCATGAGGAGCCTAACGATTTTGTTTTTGAGTTTGATGTATTATGTCAGAGTTATGATTATTCATTGTATGCCTAAAAATTGAAGCTTTTCCCCGCTACCCTTAAAGACTTAGGTTTACATTGGCTTATGGGGTTGGGGGAAACACTATAAATACTTGGGAGAAAATGAGGAGGACTTTTCTGTGTAAATACCAGGAGTACTGCAAAACTCATGAAATGTAGGATGAGATCTTTACAATCACACAGAATGAGGATGAGAATTTGGAGGAATATCTTGAGAGTTTTATTTACATCCTTCAAAGGTCCAAACATACATTTGATCCTAGTACTATTAGGACCTTATTTTTACAAGATATTTTGGATAATTCCATAAATAATTTGAATGTATTAGGACAAGGAGATATTGATCAACTCACTTTTAACCAAATCTATGACTTGTATAGGGAGTTTTCATGTAATCATTCCATATTTGGTAAGGGAATCATAAACAACTTTAGAAATAGAAAATTGTGATCTATTGATTCTATGATTATTGGACTATGGCCAGATAAATCAATCTTGCAGGCAAGACCGATCTCCCTAGTATCATAAGGTAGTCTAGCAACAAACAGACAAACAAATCTATCTTTCTCTAGACATATGCGATTTATAAATAAATACTATAGAGGTGTTAAGACCCTACTTAGATCCAACGCTTGTTTGTAGTAGCCATCCTTCAATTGTTCGAAAGAGTTAACTTTGAGGACCTGCAATCACAAACAAGAAAACATTAAATAGCACTTGCATAGCAAATATCATAGATCATGTCTATTATGGTGATCAAGGAATCCATAAAATAAACCATGAACCAACAACTTATTGAGAAAAACAAACTTATTTGTATTAAATTTGAAATAGAAGAACCTTACAACCTTTTCAGCCTTGATGTTGAACAAGCTCTTCCTGGGGTCCGAAATAGGAATTTC
>APFE031552492.1:2814-41150 GCA_000404065.3 Pinus taeda | reverse complement strand
AGGGGAGGTTACAAGTCCTCCTATGAAGGGATGGAATCCTCCTTCAAAGGGATAAGCTCCTCACATCAAGGGGTTAGCTCCTTAAGGTATGGGATGCATGAACCTTAAGAGAGCGAACTTGCCACCTCAAGATTCCTTCCAGAAGCTTCTAAAAATGTCTGAAAGTGAGTTTTTAGAATATACTCGTGCCTTTTTAACTTTTACAAAGGTCTGCACCCATAACATAAAGACAGAGCGGTCAAGTGCGCAGGAGACATGATCATTAGGTACGGCATCGCAGGTAATGCAAAGAGAAAGTGTGGAACCCGAGTTTTAGAGACTTTTGAGGGTTTTCTCTTATTTTCAAGGCTTGATATGAGGAACTGAGGCTCAAGACTTGCAAAGGAGGAAAGTATGAGTGGTAGTGGACTCACATAGATTGCAAAATGTCAAGGTGACAATTTTGAGTGCAACATGGACTTGAAAATAAAATGGATAATATGAAAATTGAAATAATGAATACTATTAGTAAGCAAATAGATTCTTTAAAATTACAGTAAAACTAGTAGAAGAACAAGCTTCATTGTCCATTTATTGTCCAAAGTGTAGAAAGAAACATATTTTACGTGAATGTCTTGTAGATGTCAAAGTTGTTAATAGTTGTGTGATATGTGCAGGTAAAAATTCTACAGATGACTTCTCTTCCATACCTAGATTAGAAGAAGCTTTTAAAGAGAATCATTCAACACCTAAAACAAGGCACGCCATGAGAGGAGGGAAATCATGGCCTCAGGTAGGTATAGGTACATATTCTAAACCTGCACCATATCTTTTTGGTTCTCATAGGTCACCACAGTATCCTTATCATAAATTGAATTATTCTTAGCCTTGGCAGCAAGGGTATTATCCATATTTTGGACATACCCTATCCCTCCCTAGACTTATCCTACATAGTATGCATCTTATCCATTAGTGCAACCCTCATTTTCATCTACCTTTCCTTAGCAGTCACATCCTATTCCACCACCTTTACCTTTTCCACCATCATTTAGGCCACCTAAATTGTCGGCACAACCTATGCCCAAACCGAACAATACAACGGTATAAATGATTCATTCTATTAGACCGCTTCCTTTCCCTACTTATTAGACTATGCCAGTTGGGGTCCATGAACTACAACTAAGATTAGTAAAGGTTTACAATCAGAAAAGCAAAAACAAAAACAACCTATTGTGATCATAGAGGAGAAAATTGAGGAGGAGACTCTTGATTAGTCACACAATTGTGCCACTTCACGGCCCATTCCTATAAACTCTGAGTCCTCATCTTATTCTAATTGAGCCTCCCTATCTAGATAGGATTTTTATGGAGAAAGTTATTCCTCCCCATGAGTTTGACCTAGCTATTGAGTTGAGGAATATTTGTATTGAGATTCCACTGATTCAAGCTTTAAAATAGATCCCAATTTATGCAAAAATGGTTAAGGAGCTCTGTATCAAAAAGTCGGGAAGGAAGAGAGAAGAACCCCGTACTATCAAGTTTGCAGGTAAGGAAATCAAATTGATGATAGGATGTACTTTTGTAGATAAATATACCAATCCTGAAAATCGGTTGTCTATGTACAAATCAGTGGTACCTTAGTTTCCAACGTTTTGATTGACCTTGGAGCAACCATCAATGTGATGACCATGTAGACTATGGAGCCAATTGGGTTGAATCACATATGTGTCTAACTCCAACTATGTTAGAATTAGTTGACCGATATAAAATTAAACTAGAGGGGTTATTAGATGAAGTGATCGTCTCAATAGATTCTTGGGAATAACATGCAAACTTATTGTCCTACAACCCAAAACTCCTAGTGGGGCGAATCCCTTGATTTTGGGATGACCATGGCTTGCCATGGCTTATGCTTACATTGGTTGTCGCTCTAGTGACATGTTTGGTATACATGGGGACTCTAGGAATAATGACACCTTGTACCCTCTTGCTATATCTATTTAGGAGCTTCATGATAATTTGTAGTTAGACGATGATAGTAGTGATGAGGAGACTTGGTCTCTATCCATGATATACCAGATTCATTAGTATGTTGAGTGCATTTGGGAGAGTTAGAACCGTGACTTTCTTGGTAACTGCGGTACTTTGAGTTGCTTCGTCAGATCTTTAGTCTAATATTCCAAGAAAGCTATGGTCCCTAATCCTCATCACCACTACAAAATTTGATAGTCACCATAGGCATTCATGAGCCTTACACTGAAAAGGTGAGTCCAGGAAAATCCTTACATATTAGTTCAGAGCTTGACCCATCCTAGCATGAGTAGCTTGTGAAATTGTTGTGAGATCACCTTGATTCCTTTGCATGGAGCTATGAGGACATGAAGGGCATTCATTGGAAAACCTACACTCATCACATTTATATTCAGGAAGGTACCCAACTTTTTTTACAAACCCAAAGGCGAATAAACCCCATGCTCTGAGATATTGTTAAAGAAGAGCTTAAAAAACTCTTAGACCATGGCTTCATCTATCCTATATATGATAGCCCATGGGTGTACCCATTGGTATTAGTCCTGAAAAATGATGGGAGGTGTCAAATTTGCAATTATTATTAGGAATTAAATAAAGCCACCCTCAAAGACTACATCCCACTTCCCTTCATTGATCAGGTAGTACATACCCTTGTGGGTAAAAGGCACTTCTCCTTTTTGGACAGTTTTAGTTGTTAAAACCAAATACAAATCACATTAGAGGACTAGGATAAGACCACTTTCACCTGTCCTTGGAGGAAATTTTCTTACTGAGTGCTTCCCTTTAGACTATATAACGCCCCTAGTACTTTCTAGTGGGTAGTCTTGGAATTTTTTTCTAACCTCGAGTGTGTGGAGGATTATATGGATGATTTTTTAGTATTTGGTGATTCAATTTAAAAAGCCCTCCAAAATTTAGATAAAGTGTTGATTAGGGGCCAAGAGGTTCGTATTGCTTTGAGTGGTAAAAAGTGTAGATTAATGTGCAAAGCAGGAGTGGTCTTTGGTCATCTTATTTATAGTAAGGGTATACAAGTAGATCCAGCTAAAATAAAAGTTATCACACACCTACCAATACCTAAAACACAACAAGAAGTGAGGGGTTTTATAGGTCATGTGGAATACTACTAGAGGTTCATTAAGAACTTCTCTAGGATAACTTATCCTATTTTTTGGTTTTTGGCTAAGGATATTGATTTATCTTATAATGAATCTTTCTAATGAGCCATTGAGGACTTAAAGGGGAAACTAGTAAGGGTACCCATCCCAAGGGGACCTAATTGGTCCCTTCCCTTCCATATCTTTTGGGTCCTTCATTTTTGAAGGAATAAAAGTTGCGAAGGACATTTTAGATGAAGTCACCAGAAGAAGAGCACTAAAAGATCCAAGTGGCAGTGACATATTTGTTTTGGGACTTACACAATGGAAAATAAGGGTGTGAACCTTAGAATATGGAACCAATTTTGATACAACAAATAGGAAACCAAGGTAATAGCTCCATATTTTGGAAAATCATGGATCAAGTGAGTGAGGGATCAAAGACCAAATCAAGTGAGCATTTCCATAAAAGAAGATGAAAATTAGCGAGAAACAATTTTAGACTACATTGCAAAGTTTAGAGAGAACTGCAATGTTTAGAGGGTGTTGTAATGTTAGGATCTGATCTATGTGAGAGAAAGACAACTTATAGGCAGATTTGAATATGATTCTGTTTTGTTACTTATTTTGACTTGAAATATTTGTGTGCAAGTTTGTAATGTGTTGTAAGCCGTATTGGAGAAATGTTGTTGTAATCGAGCTCTGTTGTTTTAATAATAAAGGAATATGGGAGTTATCCATCCGTTTATGTATCTTTCACCCCCTTTTAAAATTTTCTACATGATGTTATTTTTTGTTAAATGTATAAGTTAAATTGTCGCGAATGAATGTATGAATGGTTGCAAAGACTACATAATATTTATTTCTAGATTCCCTTCTATCTTTCTATGATTCTGGCTTGCCTCAGGTGATATGCTCCTTTGATCCAAGGGAGTGAAAATTTCAGAAAAGTGCTAGCTACGTGGAAACGTTTGTTGGAACCTTATGCTGAACCCTGGGTCAAACTTCATTTAAACTTTTCCGCCAACAATATCTCCTTCGATGCTTCAGAGACTATTGTTGGTGTAGCTTTGGGCCAAGAAGAAAATAAGACATCCTATGCCATCTATCATGTCACTAAAAACTTATCCTCTGCTAAGTTGAATTACATGATAACAGAAAAAGAATTTCTAGTTGTAGTAGTCTTCGCCATTAATAAATTAAGACATTACATTACCAGATATCAAGTTTTTGTTCACACAGATCATTATATATATATATATATATATAATGAATAAACCATTAACTAATGGACTAATTACTAGTTGGTTACTATTGTTGCGGGAATTTAATATTACCATAATTCATAGTCCTGGTAATTTGAATGTTGTAGCTAGTTTATTATCTAGGCTTAATAATCTAGGTAAAATTGTTCCTTTTGATGATTTATTTCTAGATGAGCATTTGTTTGTTGTGTCTACTAATTCCCGTGGTTTTTAGACATAGCCAATTATTTGGCTATAGGAAAACATCACCACATTTTTCCACTAGAGAAATGCAAAAGATCATTAAAAATAGTGCTTCATATTCATGGATATAAGCAAAACTCTTTTACATAGGAGTTGATTTGATTATTCGCAAGTGTGTTCAAGAGGGAGATATTTTTGACATCCTTAAGGAAGCCCACAATGAACCATGTGGAGGTCACTTTGCTAATAAGCGAACAACTTACAAGGTAATTTATGCAAGCTACTTTTGGACATCCCTTTTTAAACATGTCAAAAGATATCTCAGGAAGTGTAACAACTGTCAGTTGATGGGCTTCATGGTGCAAGCAGAAGAAATTCCTTTATGTCCTCAGGTGATGATTAAACCCTTTTAAAAACGAGCAATTGATTTTCTAGTGCCAATTTCACCTCCATATTTAAATAAAAGGTATATTCTTGTTTGTTATTGATTTTGTTACGAAGTGGGGATAGGTTAAAGTTGTTTTATATGCTACCGAAAAGTTTGTAATTGATTTTTTATTTGAAGATTTTTTTGTGAAATTTGGTGTGCCCAAGGAAATAGTTTTTGAGAATGGAACCCAATTCACTTCTAATCTTGTGAAGGGAATTATGTAGCAGTATAGGATCCACCATAGGAATTCATCCCCTTACCACCCACAGACTAATGATCAAGTGGAGCCCATGAGTAAAGTGATTGAAACAATCCTTACCAAAACAGTCAATACAATTAAAAAGGATTGGGCAGAGAAGTTACCAGAGGTTTTGTGAGCCTATAGTAATACCTAGAGGAATAGTACCATTCATACACCATATGAACTGGTTTATGGGAAGTATGTCCTACTACCAATCGAGTTCCAGATCAAGACTTACAGGACTGTAGTTCAGTTGGGTCTAGATCCTTTTGAGGCACAACAACAACATCTCTTGTAGTTGAATGATTTGGATGAAATGAGAAGAGATGTTATTAAACAAACTATTTTGATCCAGTAACAACACAAAAAGTGAAACAATAAGTTGATAAAGAGAAATTAGTTTCATCCAAATGACTGGGTACTTCTCTTTGACTCAAAATTTAAAAAATTTAAAGGGAAGTTTCACACTCGCTGGATGGGAACATATGAGGTAGTCAGAGCCTTCAATAGTTGAATTGTTGAAATCAATAAAATCGATGATAATGGAACTATCTTCCTAGTGAATGGGCATCAACTTAGGTTATATCAACAGGCCCTCCCAAGGAAGAATTTTTCAAGCATGTTGAACAACAAGTAGATCTAAATATGGTGGGCAAAGTTGATACCTGGCCCGCTGTGAGTATTTCAAGATCTCTTATCCTTTGAATTTAAAATATATATATATATATATATATATATATATATATATATATATATATATATATAATTAGTAAAAAAAAATTAAAAAAAAGAGAGTAATAATGCAATAACTAGGAAAATCAACTTGCTAACACATTTTTATAAAGGTCTACTTGAAAACCAGGTCACTAGTGGACATATTCTCTTTTTTAATAAAATGGGATCGATGCTTGAATTCTATACATGACTAACATATCTCTAAGAACAAGTAGGTTTCTACAAGAAACTTCTAGTGGCAACAAAAAATAACTAGTGGAAATACAACCCTTATCCAAGTTCAGGGAAGGTGACATGCTTATTTTGTATGCAAGCAACATGGGAATCTCGCTACACTTAATTTCTCTCATAGGTTACAACATTATCTTGACAGAGACATCATCATTCCAGAATTGATTACTTTGTCTTTCTTCTTGTTTTTCTTCTGTGATTCTCGTAATTCTTCATTTATCCATATATATAAATACCTTGCCTATTCTTCTAGATTGATTCCTTATCTCACTTCTATTTTCCCTCTTATTACCCCTAATATTTTATCCCCTTTCTCCCTTTTTCTATTTTCCCTCTCTTTTAACATTGTTACTTTATTCTATTTTTACTTCTAAATGTCCCTAATAGTATCACCTCCCATTCTTTTAAGTACGTTCATGTTCCCACTTATTTTACTCCAACCATTTATGGATTTTGCCAACTCTCCTATACATTGGAAGCCCCTAACATCTGGTCTTGCAAAATCAATATAATGTTATCTTTGATCTAGCTTAGTTGTATCCATTGTAGTTTGTTAAATACTTATTTTCCTCTAAATGATTGAAGCACAAGGATTGTTTTTAGTTGCAATGAAAGCATTATCAATGCAGACACACTTTATTAGTGCATACATGTTCTAGTAATACATGCATATCTTACCAGTGCAAGAACAATTTAAAGTACAAGAGTGATTGGAAATATAGGAAATTATGGAAATTTTACTTATTTCTTCTTGTTCGAATGTATTTTTCTTTTTTATATTGATGCTTTTATCATTCAGTTGGCAATAGTGATTATCTATAATATAGAATCTAAAGTGTATATGAATGGTTGGAATATTTAGCGTGCTGGAATATTTGAAACCCTCGCCCATAACTGCTATGCATGACTGATATATGTGTCAAGTCAAGAACTATATCTTGGGGAAATCCGAAAATTTTGGCTGGTGTGTTATTTTTATAATTAGTAATTTAGTTGGCACAGTATGTTCCCTCTTGGATGATTGTATCGGTACTAAAGAATTATTCACGCACCTCGTCGAAGCCAAGATTGAAGGTTGAGGGTTGGAGAGTTTAAATGCAAGGTTGTAATTTAAGATGAACCGGTATCAATTGTGTTGAAAATGTAGAGAGATATTATGGCATCAGTTAGGACAAAGCCTTAGTCAGTTAAGGAGTTTGAAGGGGACAACCTTAACACCCAAAAGGTGTGTTGCGTAGAATGAAGGCATAAATATTGGGGAAAGTTCGGGTCATCATGAGGATAGAGAAGAAATATTAGAGAGAGGTGAAAATATGGAGTTCCCGCACTAGGAGTGGAACATAATGCCATCAAGAGGTCCCTCCACCCATAGTTAAGGACAAGGATGCTACAAATGAGCATAAGGTTAAGTGTGACATCTGAGTATCAGTGGGGAAGGGACAGAGAAAGAAGAAGGATAACTTGACATAGAAGACTTGTTGCACCTTGTCATCCCAACAATATCCTTCCCCTGGATCAAACCAATGACCTTACACATACACTCCAAACTAGAGGTAAATTCATCTTTTTCTATTGATTTTTCTCGACTGTTGGTATTTAGATAGCATGCTCAGTTGGTAAATGAGAGTAGTGGGGAGGGGGAGACATAACCTAGAGCAAGTAATATAGGTATAGGTACAAGTGTAGGGGAAGTTGAGGGAACACAAGTGAGAGAAACACTATAGGTTATTCCAAATGTGAATTTTGAATAGGTAGGCACTAGGAGGCCAACCATCATAGGTGTTAATTTGACATTAAAATTACTATTATTTCATGGGGCTGGCACTCAAAACTCAGAACAAGATTGGTTTGTATGTGAATTTGTGTGGAATTTGAAGCAAATTCCAAATGAAGGAACAAAAATCATGTAACTGGAGACTACCTTTTGGGACCATGCATTTGCATGGTACATGAATTTTAAAGCCGCTATGTCCTCAAGATAGCCTAGCACCATGGTAGATATGAAGTAGACATTATTGAAGGAGTTTCAAAAACGAAATTTAGAGTCCTAATGTATAATAGAGATCAAATAAATTAAGTAGGGTATCGATGAGTCATTGTGAGACTACAATTAGAGGTTCAAAATTCTGATGGATAAGTTTAATTTTCAAACACTTAATGCATAACATTAGGAGTGGTTCATTGTAGGGCTACTACAGATATTAGTATTCCACTAACATAGAAGAAAGTGAATTCACAACAGGAGGCACTAGAGATCATGATGTGATTGGAAGCTACACTAACGAGTGGAGAGAGTAGTGTTAGGATGCCCTAGGTACAACTGTAGTTAGTTGTCTTAACGTTAGAACTAAAAGACCTCAATAAGAGAAAGCATAAATGTGAGGAGGTATAGTGTACAATTTGCGGGAGGGAGGGACATCACCATAATGAGTACCTGACCATAAAAAAATATGTCGCTTTAGAGGCAGTGAACCTGTTGGCCCAAGGCAAGGACCTCTGGTGTTATATTTGTAGAGTCTAGGGCCACTGACATGTTAACTACACAATGATGCAAAAAATACCAGAGTTCGATGAATATATTTTATTATGTGACTTTTTCAAATTAGTTGGGCATGAATTACATTATTATCACTCATTGTACCTAATGCATGAATGGACCTCAAAATTCCACCACGTTTACAAGGTAGAGGAATGCCATTGGGTTGGACAACAATTTCAAGGACAATACTATCCTACGCCAATATGAGGATAGGGACATCCAAGGTAAGGATGGGTTCTACCCGCAAGATGGCGAGGTAGTTTTGGGTGAGGAAGAGTACCGAAAATATGATTTAATTGTGGTTCGTTAAGGCACCTAGCTAGGGACTGTTTGAATCCTTGCAAAACATGTACATATTGTAGAGCATTGGATCATGTGTCATAGGATTGCCTATTATTAGTGGCAAAGTGGAAGGAGAAGAGAGGCCCAAATTTGTAAATGGTTGTTGTTTAGTCTCAACAAGACTATCCACAAGTATGCATAATGACAAGAGGTGGGACCAGGATAGGCATGGACATGATGAATTCACTTGAGAATGTTCATTTGTGGGTGTAGAAAGTTATCGAACCCCCTCAAAAGTTCAACCTAAATAGGGAGAAGCAGACTTATAAGGAAGCAAGAAGGGATTTTTAAGTTGTGGAGTGGGGAGAGTTGAGCTTGGTGAGACAACCACAAGGGCCACCAGTGTATGATGTGGAGTCTATCTTTGATGAACTTCCACTTGAGGTGATGTCAAGGGAAGTAAGCCCGAATTATAATTTCTTCAGAAGTTGTTTAAATCTAATGAGGAATTAGTAGGAATTGGAGAAATTGTGTAGGATGATCGATCATTGCGCATAAGAAACCAACAAACTTGACACATAGTACAATAGAGCTAATTCTCTCCATGTCCCTCCAACGATAGTAAAGTAGGTGTTGCACTAAAGGTGCATTAATAGAGAATTGAAATTCAGTGCCTACATAACTAACTATGACATGGACAATATCATTATGAATTTGGGTTATGATGTTAATATATTACGCAATAAGACCTGGGAATTGATGAGAAAGTCTAAGCTGGTATGGTCATTTCACCTTGCTAATCAATATGGGATATTCCCAATTGGGATATTAGTATATGTATAGGTGAACATTGAAAAGGTAAAGAGTCTGGCAAACTTTGACGTTATTGAAATTGTGGATGACACATACCCTTACCTAGCCTTACTTGGAATCAATTAGGCATTCAATAAAAATGTCATCATGAACTTGAAAAAGAGACAAATGATCTTTGAAGCTAGAGATTCACATGTCATCTTGCCATCAGAACCTAAAGAGGGGGGCCGCTACATCGATCTAGTGAGAGAGGACCTTGATGTAGTTGACCTAGACAATATTTATAACAATACAACTCAATGTGATGACTACATCAACTCGACTATTAACGGTGCATTGAGTTGGAGAAGAATTAACTCATGTTCGTAAAACTTGGATGAGGCACTATGTAATTGGTAGAAATGCCTCCATGAGGTTTCCACTAGATGGTGTGCCCGAATTACTAGGTTTATAAGGTGGATTGGCATAGAAGTTCAAGGACATCCTCAATTTGATGAGTTGATAGACATAGTTACTTTTTTGAAAGAGTTTGAAAAATGGGTGCTAGACCCTTTGAAGTTGTTTACACTTGATATTTCTCTTAAGGCTTCTCTCACGCATTGGTGGGAAGCACATAAGGCACACACCAAGGTGTTGAAACAATGCAGGAATTTGCTACAAATTAGGTTCAGGTTGGATGTTGGGGAGTATGCAGAACGATACAAGGGTGAAGAATCCCCAACCACTCATTTGGAGAAGTGCATTGCAGAATGGAAAGACAAAGGTATATCAGAGGTGGAGTGGGTGCACCAATTTGTGCACACATTGGATGTCATGCCTTATAATTGGTATAGAAAGTTGGAGCTACGATGGAGCATAACAGACTGGAAGGAAATGGCAGAAATTTTTGAATTTTTAGATTGAATCAGAGGATCCACTCATAGACAAGGCTATACACTATATTAAAGAAAATAACTTCTCACTAAAACCATAGCTTGCAGTAAGAGGAGTGCCACTTTATTGGTTTCATAAGAAATACTATACTACAAGGAAGTTGACAAAGTGTTATGGGGTTGCAATAGAAGTCGACAATAGGTGGAAAGACTAAATTTGGACTTCGTTGCACTGAATTACACCAAAATAATGAAGATGGCAAGTAAACATCGATACTAAGGATAGTTCGAAGTTCATAGTGATCATCGATTATTGGGATGAAGCCACTATAGAGAATATTTTCGTCTTACTCCACAAGTACTAGGATTTGTTTCCAAACACTTTTTTGGATTTGAAGGGATAGTGGGTGAGTTATGAGAGATGTGAATTACCCTGAAGCCAGGTGCAAATCCAATCCATCAAAGACCCTACTGTCTTAATCCCATTTATAAAAAAAGAGTAAGGAAGGAACTCGATAGGATGCTAAAATCACATATCATTGAACCTATTGAAGAGTTGGAGTGGATCGGTCCCATGGTCATACAATTGAGGAAGACGGGTGAAATTCAAATTTGTGCCAATTTAAGGAAGTTGAATGATGCTTATGTACATGATTCATTCCCTACTATGTTAGCATATGAGGTATTGGAGAATGTTGGAGGGAAATAAGCCTATTCATTTATAGATGGGTTCTTGGGATATCACCAAATCATAATTATGAGGAGGATTAGCACAAGACCACTTTTGCAACAAAGTGGGGCTCAATTTAGTATATTGGCATGTCATTCAGGTTAAATAGTGCACCTTCAATATTTTCTCTTGTAGTGGTGGCATCATTCAAAGATTTTATTCATAAGTTTTAGAGGTGTACCCTGACAATTACATTTTGTTCATCCTTCTGCAGAAGCATGTCTATGTTCTATGGCTTATGCTAGATTGGTGCAACATAAATCTCCCTTAATCTAAAGACAATGTATTTTATGTTCACCAATGGGGATTCTACTTGGGCATGTAGTTTGTAAGCAAGGGCTTCTTGTTAATGTAGGAAAAATTGCAATGAAAGTGAATCTACCCCCTCCAACGTCAATATGATAGTTGAATGTGACATTGGGCCTTATAGGGTATTTAAGGAAGTTGATGTGTGTTTATGCCTAGATCAATGTGTCATGGAGTGGTAATAAGCATTAGATACACTAAAAGAAAATATGGTATCAACACCAATCCTAGTGTTCCCAGATTGGAACAAGAAATTCCACATTCATTTTGATGCCTCAACATAGCACTAGGTGAAATATTGACACAACCATGGGAAGAAGAGATAGACCTTCCTATTGCATTTTCTAAGAGAAAATTTTCTACGGTAGAGCACAACTATACTACTATGGAGTGAAAAGGTTTTGACACGATGTATATGTTGCAAAAGTTCAGGCACAATCTATTGGGTTCTCATTTTAAGTTGTACACAAACCATTTTGCACTAAGATACCTTATCAACAAGCCAGTGTTGGGGGGTGGATATGTGGGTGGTTGCTTTTATTCTAAGAGTATGATTTTGGAGTTATTGTTAAGCCTAGTAAGCTAAATGGTGGGCCGTATCACTTCTCATGCACAAGTTTGGGCGAGGAGTTAGGGAATTTCAATGAAAACTTACCAGGTGCATAGTTATCCTACATGAACATGGTGGACAATAACTTTTTTGAAATTGTCTAATTTCTCACTATAGTAATAGCACCACCAAAGTATACAATGGCATAGAAAACCAACTAGTTGTTAAATCTAGAAATTACCAACTAATCGTTGGGTGCTTTTAAAAACTAGGCATAAATGGAATACTCCTACAATGTTTGTTAGAGCATGAAAGGCCCACAATACTAACTAAGGCACAAAAAGGTGTAGCTGGAGGAAACAACTTAGGAAAGGAAATCACACAGAAGATTTTAATCGGAGGCTTATGGTGGCCAACTATCGACAGGGATGCAAAGGAATTATGTAACAATTGTGAGATATGTCAAACAGAAGGTGGAATTCATGATGATACAAGATTATGCTCAACCCCTAGTTGACCTTGTAGTCATTTGAAAAGTGGGTCATTGATTTCATAGGTCCAATTAATTCACCATCGAAGAGGAGTTGAGTGTGGTGCATAGTTACCATTATAGAATACTTGACTATTTGGGTTGAAACAACATTAATAAAATATTGTAGTGCGGAGACCATTGCCAATTTTTTATTTGAAAATTTTGTTACACATTTTGGATGCTCGAAGATCTTGATGAGTGACTAAGGAACCCATTTTTTGAACTAGACTACTGAGGATCTCACGGAGGAGTTACATATCTATCATATGAAGAGTATGCTTAATCAACCACAAGTGAATGAAACTATGGGGGTCTTTAACAAAATATTGGAGACTGTACTGACAAAATTTTGCAATGTAAACTGAGATGATTGGGACTTGAGAATTCTTTCTATTTTCTGGGCATACTAAACCACACTAAATAAAATCACTAGACAAGCACCATTTCGACTAGTATATGGTAATGAAGCAGTGATGTCGATGGAGTTTATAGTACCAAGTATTTGGATTTTCACAATAGTTGGATTATCATATTCCAACATAGTCGAGCAAAGATTGGAAAAGCTATTGTAGCTAGAGGAAGACCACTTTATAGTAGAATTTCAATAGAATGTGAAAAAATCCATGGAGAAGGCATGGCATAATTGCCACATTAATCAAAATTAGTTTTAAATTGGCAACCTGGTGTTGATGTATGACACTGAGTTTTTTAAGCACCCTGGGAAATTTCAAATGCATTGGGTAGGTCCTTACGTTGTTCACTATGTCACCAAAGTAGGAGTAGCTCGATTGGAAAGGTTAAATGATGAGATCCTTGATGGACTTGTAAAGGGGAGTAGTCTAAAGGTGTACAAAGATAGTTTCTCCTCAACTCAAGCATAATTTATGTACACAGTAAAAAAATATATCTCCCACTTACTGCATGAGTACTAAGATTTGTTCCCAAGGACTTTTTTGGATATGAAGGGATAGTGGGTGAGCTAGGGGAGACGAGAATCAACCTAAAGCTAGGTGCAAAGCTAATCCTTCAAATTTCCTATTGCCTTAATCCTATTTATAAGTGAAAAATAAGATTCTAAAAAAAAGTATCATGGAACCTATTGAAGAGTTGGAGTATATTAGTCCCATGGTCATACAATTGAAAAATACATGATAAATTTGGATATGTATCAATTTAAGGAAGTTGAATGATGCTTGTGTACATGATTCATTCCCTGCCTTATTTACAGATGAGGAATTGGTAAATGTTGGAGGGAAAGAAGCCTATTCATTTATATATGGGTTCTTAGGATATCATCAAATCATAATTGTGAGGAGGAACAACACAAGACCATGTTTACGACAATGTAGGGTCATTCTAGTAGACTATCATGTTGTTTGGGGTTAAATAAGGCACCTACAATATTTTCTCATGTGATGGTGGAAGCATTCAAAGATTTTATTCATAGGTTTTTGGAGGTGTACCTTGATAATTACACTATGTTCATCCTTCTACAAAAGCATGAGGTTCTACAGCTTATGTTAGCACAGTGCAGGAAAATGCATATTTCCCTTAATATCAAGAAGTGTATTTTATATTCATTGATGGGGATTTTGCTTGAGCATGTAGTTTATAAGTAGGTATTTCTCTTCGACTCAGGAAAAATTGCAATAATAGTGAATCTGCCACGTCCAAAATTAATATGAGAGTTGCACATGACGTTGGGCCATAAAGTGTATTACAGGAAGTTCGTGTGTGGTTATGCCTAGATTACTGCATCGTGGAGTGGTAGTAGGCATTAGATAGACTAACAAAAAATCTAGTATTAATATGAATCCTAGTGTTCCCAAATTGGAGCAAGGAATTCCATATTCATGTTGATTCATCAGTAATAGCACTAGGTGCAATATTAACACATCCAAGGGAAGCAGAGGTAGACCATCTATTGCATTTGCCAACAAAACATTGTCTATGGCAGAGCACAACTATACTACTATTGAGCGCGAAGGTTTGGCCATGGTGTATTTGGTACAAAAGTTCAATCACTATTTATTGTGTTCTCATTTTAAACTATACACAAACCATTCTACACTAAGGTACATTATCAACAAGCTAGTGTTGTGGGGGAGGATATGTAGGTGGTTGTTGTTATTCCAAGAGTATGATTTTGAAGTTATTGTCAAGCCTGGTAATTTGAATGTTGGACTTGATCACTTATCATGTACAATTTCAAGTGAGGAGGCAAGGGATGTCAATGACAACTTACCATATGCATAGGTATTTCATGTGGACATGGTGTATGATCACTTTGAAAAAATTGTCTAGTTTATCACTACAAGAATAGAACCATTGGAGTATATCATGGCATAGAAAACCAACTGGTATTTAGAGCTACAAATTACTAGTTGATCGTGTGGTGCTTGTACAAACAAGGACAGATGGAACACTTATATGATGTGTGCTAGAGCATGAAAGGCCCACGATACTGATTGAGGCACACGAAGGTGTAGCTGGAGGACACTATGTAGGGAAGGCAACCACACAAAAGTTTGTAAGTACAGACCTATGGTGGCCAACTATCCGCAGGGACACAAAAAAATGATGTCAAAGTTGTGACATATGTCAAAGTGTAGGTAGACCTTTGCGACGATATGAAATGATGCTCAACCCCTAGTTGACCTTGTATCCATTTGAAAAGTGTGTCATTGATTTGATAGGTTTAATAAATATTCCAGTGAAGATGAGTGGAGCATGGTACATCATTACCATGATATAATACTTGACTAGGCGCGTTGAAGTAGCACCAATCAAAGATTGTAGTGTGGAGACCACTGCCAAGTTTTATTTGAAAATGTCATTACACATTTTGGATGCTCGAAAATATTATGAGTGACCAAGCAACTCATTTTCTGAACCATGCTATTGAGGCTCTCACAGAGGAGTTCCATATCTATCATCAGAGGAGTATACCTCATCATATTCAAGTGAATGGCACTGTGGAGAATTTCAAAAAAAAAATTGAGACTACACTGATAAAAGTTTGCAATGTAAGTTGATATGGTTGAGACTTGAGAATTACTTCTATTTTGTGGGCATACTAGGCCACATCGAATAAAATCACTAGATAGACACCATTTTGACTGGTCCATGAGAAAGAAGTAGTCATGTCGATTGACTTTATAGTTCCAAGTTTTTATATTGTCACGGTAACAGGATTTGCATATTCCAACGCAGTTGAGCAAAGGATGGTGGAGCGACTACAACTAAAGGAGGACCGCTTTGTATCATGACTTCAGTAAAATGTGAAAAAATCCAGGGAGAAGGCATGGCACAATCACCACATTAAAGGGAATCAGTTTCAAAATGGAAACTATGAGTTGATGTATGACTATAAATTTTTGAATCACCTTGGGGAATTTCAAATGTAATGGTTAGGTCCTTATGTTGTTCGATGTGTCACTAAAGAAGGAAAAGTTAAATTTGAAAGGTTAAATGATAAGGCCCTTGATGGACTTGTAAATGGGAGTAAGCTAAAGGTGTATAGAGACAGTTGCTCCTCAACTCAAGTATGATTTATGTACATAGTCAAAAAAATAAACCTTTATTATTTAACATTACTTGTGGTTGTAGGTACACGCTAGGTAGTGGAGATTGTGAGGAAGCAGTGTGAAAGGCCCAACGAAGAAAACCTTTTTAGTTGAAATAATAGGCTCACACACCGCTAGCAGGACCACCATGCAGTAGAATAAAAACATTCAGTGAAGCACACAGTACAGGAAAAGGATCATGAAAGTGGAATATAGTTGCCATCTGATATGGTGATGGAGATCAGAAAAATCCAAAACCCGAAGTTGGAAAAATAATGTGCCAATCATGTGGATTAGACACCAGGTAGCTTAATGATGTAAAAGGAAATAAAGTTAATTAAATAAAAATATTATCCAAATCAATGGCTCTATAAAAAAAAAATTGAAATGAATTCCAACCTGGACCAAATCGAAAACGAAATTCACGCTCAAATATTTACCACATGTGAAGATTGATGAAGTGATGGCAAGGCGTGGGCATGATCTCTTGATAATTAATGCAAACGGAAATGTGCACCAAGGATGTAATTCATTAGTATTTCTTTTTATTTTTATTTCATTTTCCCACATTTTTTAATTGTAGATCTAATTGAGAGCATGGAGTCCAGCTAACATGGAGAGTTGAGGGTGTACCAGAGCCTAAATTGTGAATTACAAAGCCTAGTACGTAGGATAATAATGTGGAATTCCATTATGCATGGATACTAATTATCATCACCCTTATTGTATGATAGTTTTCGAAGCATACAACCTTCCAACACAAGATTGATGAGGAGGATCTTTCACAAGTCATCAATGACTAACTAGCGGAATGGAGATTCCCAGTGTGGGAGGTATCGATACCACACATAATTGTGTGAGACACATAGATAAGTGTTGAGGATATAAATTATATGATTGAGATATAACCTAAGGTCAACCAAACCAATGGCCAGTTGGGTGGGTAAACTACGACCCAGGCAAAGACTCAGTTGGATCCCCTACCCAAAGAAACAAAACAACAACATACAGTCATACCATCGCAGGATCCAAAATAGGTATGCATAGTGACATGGAAGGAAACGAGGCCCCTGATAGGCCAATAGGCTAGAGCTAAGAATAATATGAAGGTCACTAAGTTGACTAACTCTAGATTATCATAGGATGATGTTGAGAGACTGGCCACACAAATGGAAGAGGTAAACGAGTAAAGGATTGTGTCCCATGTATATCTTTAATTATTTATAGTGTTCCATTGCCTAAGAGATATATTTCAAAGCTTAGTCAATATTTGCGGACTTGTTCTAGTTAACAATAAAACACCAAGCATTGAAAGAGGCTTAGGGTCAAATACAGGAGGCAAAGTAATAGAAAAATGCCAAAGAAGAGATGCTTCAATGAGCTATCAAAGTCATATACAGAAAAATTTCCAATGTTCCATAGAGGTAGATGTGCCCATAGAGGAAAAATTATCTAAGACTAAATAGGTGGTTCATGGCCTAGAGGAGCGGGTAGAAGAACTACATTTGTAGATTAAACTTGCTACCTCACTTAAGAAGCTTACAAGAAGAGAGAAGGAGTAGATTGTAGTCAAGTCTGTTGATAGTGCTCATGAGATCAAGAAGGAATGCACTTAGTTGTATGACTCAAGGGATAAGATATGGAAATATTTTCAAGATAGTGCCAAAGTGAAAGATATTTGGGTGAATATCTTCCATGTTGAACAACGGAATCAAACCATTCATAGTAGTATTATATTGATACCCATATTGTAGCACCATGTTACAATGTTGGAAAGCATAACTTTGGGCCAATAGATCAATCAATGGAAGGAAAAACAACAATAGTTGGAAAAAAATGCAGAGCAACGATAGGAGGAATCCATGCAATTTATTGATGACCTTGATGTTCCTTAGAGCTTTGCACACATGATTATATTTGGGTATGAACCATTCTTCCAAACTCCTCCTGTACAATTAGTCACTACTATTAACATTATGGCCATTGTAATGAAGTTGGAAACCATTGTGAACAAGTCCAAGGACACATTTGAGAAGTTTACAGCTAAGACTAAAGAAGCCATCCCTTCCCTCAATACTCAAAAACAACAAAGTGCCTTGGGGATGATCCATGAATAGTGTTGAGTGATTTTTGGGACATAGAAAGGCGAGAAGGAGGAATTTTGGAAAAGAAGGAGCCTAGAGAAAAAAATTGATTTTTTTTTCCTAAGTATAGAAGCATTGTGTGGGAGGGAGTAGATACTGTGAACAAATGATCATGAAGAGGCTAGATGGACTATGTAGAGTCTCGAAAAGTCTATTTTCGACATACTACACAGAGGCTTGACGAATGGATGCTTGATGGAAGGAGGTTCAGTAACCGTTTTATGCTACAACTAATAGAGTATTTTCTAGTAATGCAGGGTCGGTAGTCATGGAGTTAGGTGGAAGATTCAACCTAGAATGGAGCAACAAACAATTGAGGAGAGAACGTGTGAGAATGTCACAGTTGGGTGAGATGGCAGGATGAGTTGGAAAAATATTCCCCGTGCTGGACCTAGGAAACTTGTATGTTAAAAAAAGGATGATTCCTTCTAAACAATGGTTTTGAAGTTTGTTCCTAATTCTATAAGAATGCTTCACTGAGTTTTTGTGTTGTTCTATCTGAGTACCTTATTTGAGCATACTATACCTATTTTGTACGTTTTTTAGTCTAATGAGCAATAATATGAGGAGCATTGAGGTGATGTTTGGTGTACACATTGTATGGTTCTAAATTTTAAGGCATTGGTCAAAGGTATAACATAGCATCTATCTTTTTCAAGGTTCTATTGTTAAACTTATGTATTGTGTATAAAATCTTGGTTAATGGTTAATATGAATAAAAGAGCTTGATAAGAGTTTTGTCCTTATTTATGTGTCTGTAGTGTGTAATTTTGTGCTTAATAATGAATTTCATGAATGGAATTTGGACCACATGGAGTTTTCTGCTATTGGAATTGTTTTGGTTGTTGTTTATATTCAGAACATTGTATAAAGAATGAACCCAATTTTGATGTTCTTGTCGAAGTTATATTGTGCATATACATTAAAGGAATATTAGATAATGAGTTTCTCATCTAATTTGTAGGACATTTTCAACTAATATGATATTTAAAAATTCTAAATATTAAATGTGCACAGTAAAAGTTGAGAACATGTTTGTTGAAACCATGGGAATTTTTGCAACGCTGTGTAACTAAGATAGCTTCAGTTGGGTCTTTATAAGATGAGATAGCCTCATATTCCCCTGACTCCTTGCACAACCTACAATGGTTCTACAATCCCATTACATCCCTTAGGTGATACATCACCTACTTGCAAGTGTTTCCAATGCCAGTATCCTTGGTGCTTTTGTTGGAAAACTCTTAAACTCTAAGTCCTTTTCCCCTCACAACACCAAAAACAAGAAAAATATTTTTTTAATTGTATTTTCAACTTATATCCTTATATTTTTACTCAAATTTCAAGTTTGGGGACTGCATCCAACAAATACCCACTTTGCACACTTTTGAGTAGACGCACACCAAGAAAAATTGAAAATACATGGAAAAATGTGTTTATAAAAAAAACATGTTTCTTCATGTATTTTCAATTTTTAATGGTGTGGGTATTCTCAAAGTTATGTAGAGTGGGAATTTGTTTTATGTAGAATCTAATTTTGCATTCAATGAGTGCATGCTCTTGAAATTTGAGTAAACCTATAAGGAGATAAGTTTGAAAATAAGATTAAAATAAAATAGTTTTCTTTCTCTTCTCTTTAAAAATTCATCTCTTATTTATTGTTTTTATTATTATTATTATTTTCCCCAATTTTATTATTATTATATATTATTTTCCTTAAGAGGCTAATTTTAAACCTCAAAATTCCCCTAATACTTCACTTTTTAGTGGCATATCCATATTTAGATGGCCTTACATTCCTACTCTCAAGCTATGTGTGGTAGCACAATTAATTCATTCAATACATTTTGGTGTGGACTCCACTATGTATTTCATGTAAACCTTTACCTATCTCTAGTGACATCTCCCTCTTCTTTCTTGTCTTCAATACCCATGCCCATGTTACAAGGTTTCATATATTTATTTTGCAAGAGAAGGAATGCCCCCCTTTCTCCATCACTCTCTCTTTTCTCAGTCACTCTTTGAAGTAACCCCCTCTCCATGAATTTATGTTTGTATGATGGAATACTTTAGGTTAGCACCATTGATATGAAAATTTATGTTTCTTTACATGACCCTCCTTCCTAGCCTCATTATTTGTTGTGCATTATTGGAACCAACTTTAACTTCCTCGAATATCTCACATATTCTAAAGTTACTACTCATTGCCTCTTATCCCTTTATATCAAGGTGGTTTTATCCTTTTATTGAGGAGGAAAGGTGAAAAATTCCCCTTATGCCTAGAAAAAAGGAGAAATTTATCATGCCCCACTTGAGGACTAGTTCCTCCCATCTGAGCCTATCCTCCTCACATCTAGTGATCCCTCCAATAAAAAACTTAATCCCTTCTCTTATATCTCTTTTAGGATCTTTGCATACCTTAGTGAGGTCCCAATCCAAGCTTATGGCCCTCCCCTAACCACTTCCTTATCCTTAGATCCTATAATCATTGGTGCTTCTATGATGGCTACATATATCTTTACTCAAATACCAATCCATGCAATCCATATGTACATGCAAGCACATCAATATCAACCTAAAACTCTTTGAATGTTAGCTAAGGGAATATAAACTTGCTTATCCAACCTTTAGTATCCTCCCCTTTTGATAAAATTGTTCATGAAAAAAATGTTTCAAACTTGATTCAAGGCCTCATATAAATCACAACATATATTTTCAACCAAGTACACATCATAACGTCCACCATGCAACAAGCACACATTCAAACCATCCCTTAGGTATCGACAGACATTAAACATTCTCCCAACCAAAAGGTGTTGGGGCTAATAATTGTTCAAAATAAACAACTATTCATATAACATTAATATATCAACCCAAGGATTCATCTTTTTATTTCAAGGAAGTTAGCAAAATCTATACAAGGGGCTACCGAAGACCAATGTTGGTGTTGTTATCACTCAGAAGTTTTCCCTAGAAGTTACAAAAGAAGAAATCATCCAAGGTAACCACAAACCAATCTTTTAGACTCAAGTTCTAGCCAACCAAAGTACAGAGAGGGCTCTCTCTTTATAATTTAGCTTTGTTTTTATGAGATTTTAGGCTAGTTCTTAGTGTTCATGGGGTTTTGATTTTGGATTGAAGGTTGGGTGGTGGAATTCTTAGAGCAGATGGATAGAACTAGGTCTTCAATCCATTTGGCTATGGAGTCAACAAATAGATAGCATAACTGGATCAAATCATTAAAGGGAATGTTCACAGGGCAGGCTAGCAAAGCAAAGGAAAATCTTCAAGTCTAATGGGTGAAGTGATTCTAACCAGGGTGAAATGAAACTTAAGAATCCTTAGACTGGGATCAGAATGAAGAAAAAAGGGTGATCATGAACAAAGGGAAATTAAGAATCCTTTGCTATAGACCAGAGGGGAAACTACGGAAGCTAAGGAGTAGTTAAGAATTCCCTAGCTAAGATAGTTTAGGAGAAAACATTCAGAATGTAAAACAGTCAAGACAAAGTGCATTCAAGCAATTTTTGAAATATCATTCCTTGTTATACATTTAGATTTTATAGAAACAAACAATATTATGAAGAAACATAAAAAAAAAAAAAACAATGGTGAGCATGAGAGAATACTTATTTGTATTTCGTTTTACACAAGAATCCTGTAAAATATCTGATCTTTATTGCTTGATCTAGCAAGCCAATCCAATCATTGATACAATAGAACTTTGATTTGAGAGAAAAAGTCTATAGAAAAGTCTTGGAATCCACCCTAAATACTTCGAAATGTGAAGTATTTATACAAAAAATAATTACAAAATATCTCAAAATAGCTTGAGATTTAATCTAGGGAATCAAAATATCTTCTTGCATGAAGATAGAGAAAGATGTAAAACTGAATCATGTTATCCCTTTTATTGTGGTGTTTCTAGCTATTTTGATTGAGTTGGAGCCATTTAAGCTTGCTGATGGTTGTGGTACTTCTTCGCTGGAATCTTCTTTACTTTGATCTTTCACTGATACTCTTTGGCTCTGTTACTCTTTGACCCCGTTGATCTGTCTTTTACCTGTTTCACATGGTTGTCTTCAGATTTACTGTGGTAACTTTCTATTGCAAACTTTTTCATAGTAAATCTGTCATTTTCTCCCACCATTCTGCCTCAGGTTTTTTCACCTTTAACATTCTTTTGTAAATTTCATCTACCTCAGTGTATTTTGAAAAATTGGGCTTGGTGAGAAATAGATGTTTCACTTCATGCTCTAGGAAAAATAAATTTTCTAATGTATCATATAGTACTTTTCCTATTGGAAAGGAATTGATAGCTGATGTACTTGCCTAATCCTTAGCTAAGCTTCTTAACCTATCAGTATAGTCTAGTTGGGTCATGAGTTTTTCATTGATGACCATGGGACTGGGAAGACCTTTGTCCCTTAGAATCTAAAACTTAGCCATGAATTTGTCAATGGTTGGTTACATGTTGTGACACTTCTCTTCTAAGTTGTGCATGAGGCTTCTTTTGGAAAGAACCTTTCTAATCTCCAGGATGGCTTCAGTCCTATCCTCTATGTTGAGCTCATGGAGCTCATATCTATTTTTGTTGTTCAAAAAGTGGATGAGTTGATTTGCATCCTCTGGTTTATCTCCAAATTCTTCCTTGACTTTCTGGATAGCCTCAGTGGTTATCTTTACTAATGTTGTCTACTCAAAGATAACTTGGATTGATGGCCAATTATCATTGACAGTGTCAATGATATTGTTCCAGAGCATCTCTTTAGTCTATCCTAGTGGCTTCTGTAGTGTTAAATCTCTCTCTCCAGGACTTTGATTTTCTCACCCATCCTTTGGGACTTCTGTGTCTCTTCTCTTTGCTGAATTTGGGCAAGTTTATAATCAATTTCCAAACTTGTCACTTTTTCCTTTAAACTTTTGAGCTCTGTAGCCTGGATGGACATATCCTCCATGGCTTTTACCAGTTCTGTCATTTTCTCAGTTGATGTACCTGCTGTTGTAGTGGACTCAGTTGTAATTGGCAATGATGTAATAGGTGGAGCTGTAGGTGCCAGTGATGATTCCATTTTGGAAGGAACTATTGTTGATTTTGTGGGGATGACAGTTCTGGAAGTTGTGGCCAGGTCACTTTGTTTTGACTTAATTAAAGTGCCCAACTCCTTCTCTATCTCCTTGAGTTGATCATTTAGTTTTAAGACTAAGTCCATGAGCTCTTCATGTTCTTGTTGTGCTTTTAGGACTTCCTGTGTCTGAGGATGATGCAATTAGGGTATCTTTAGCTGCTTTTTGAGTGCAGAAATGTCATCATTTTTCTTCTTAATTAGCTCTTCTGCAGCTTTTACATCTTTTGGATCATGTCCCAACTCTATCACTAAGTCCTCTAAGGACTTGGTTCGACTATCTTTGACCTGTGAGGAGGCCTTCTCCAACTGGAATTGTGCTGATATATTGTTAAAATAATTTTTCAATCGGTGGGTAGCAATGGCTTTCTGTGTTAAGGTGGAATATATCATCTCCCCTATTTTTTTGCGTAGCTCAATATGGTCAATGGGATGAATATCCCTTGCCAGTACTTCAAAATTGTAGGTTTCAACCCCGTATAGAAATTACTTGCATACGAATTCTAAAACACATAAAATAAACAATACGAGAGCATAACACATAAAACACATATACATAGATATTTTCCCCTGGATCCCAAAACCGAGATTACCAACTTTATTTTTCATTATTTTCCTTTCAATGTTACAATACATATTTATACATGTCGAAGCATCCAATACCATGGACAAAAAAACATCGCTTCCAAAACCATGGACCGAAAACCATAAGTAGGTTCACCCAACCTAACATAGGGTCCAAAAAAAAAATTCCCAGTCCGCTACCCCGACCCACTCAAACCCCCTAGACAAGGGGGGTTGCCACCCCCCCTGTGACCCCCCACTGTGCAATCGGAGCAACAAAGGGGCGGCTCTGCCCCCTCCCTAACCCCCCAGTTCACTACGTAGGTTAGTCATGGAAAGAATATAACACAACCCAACATTCTCCCACTTGTTGTTTTCTTTCCATAGGGGGCCACGAGAGAGCTTAGTCATTTTTCCAGTCCTGAAACACCCATTGTTTCTCTACACCAAGAGAACTTCTCAGAGCTCATAGATTTTGTCAATGCATCTACAATATTATTCAAAGTATCCACCTTTACCAGCAAAACCTTTTTGTCTTCTATCATATCCCTCACAAAGTGATACTAAACATCAATGTTCTTTGTCTTTGAATGATAAGCAGGGTTCTTTGCCAAGAAAATTGCACTTTGGTTGTCACAATCTATCCTTATAGCTCCCTATACTAAGCCCATACTTGAACACAATCTCTACAACCAAATTGCTTCTTTGAATGCATGAGTGGCTGCCATGTACTACCTTTGTAGTTGATAGTGCCACTACAGATTGTTTCTTACTCATCCAACTAACTGCACCTCCAAATAGGTTAAACACATACCCACTTGGAGATCTTCTCTAATCCAGTTCTCCAACCCAGTCTACATCAACAAAGCCACGGATATCCAAAACTCTGTTCGATCCTGGTCTTCCTTGGTAGCACAAACCAAAATCACTAGTGCCACGCAAATAACTAAAAACTTGGTTCACTGTTGTCCAATGCTCCTTCCCTGGTTTTGACATAAACCTACTCAATACTCCCACTCCATGTGCAATGTCTGGTCTAGTATAGACCATTGCATACATCAGGCTATCAAATTCACTTGCATATGGAAAACAAGACATATCCTCTTCCTCTTCTTGTGTCTTGGGACACTGTTCAACAAATAGCTTTACACCTACAGGAATAGGAACCTTCACCTGTTTACTATCCTGCATATTAAACCTCTGTATTATTATCTTGACATACTTCCTCTGTTTTAACCAAAGCTTCCTCTTTGCCTAATCTCTTTTAATTTCCATGCCCAAAATATAGTTTGCAGCACCAAGATATTTCATGTCGAATATGGAGGACAATTGGGTCTTCAAATCCTGGATAATTTCTTTGTCATTTCCAACCAGAAACATATCATCCACATACAAGACCAGATAAATAACATGATCACCAATTAATTTAAAATACACACAATGATCTGCTTTGCTTCTGGTGCAGCCGAGTCCCCATATAAATGTATCAAATTTATGATACCACATGCTTGGTGACTGTTTTAACCCATACAGAGACTTCTTTAACTTGCATACCAATTCTTTCTTACCCTTCACCGTCAAGCCTTTAGGGTGCTTCATCTCCTCTTCCAGATCCTCGTGAAGAAATGTTGTCTTCACATCCATCTATTCTATCTCAAAATCAAAAGCAACAACAACAGATAAAAGTAATCTAATAGAAGTTACCTTGGCAACAGGAGAAAAAATATCACCAAAATCAATTCCCGACACCTGGGAATAACCTTTTGCTACCAACCGAGATTTGTATTTATCCACCTTTCCTTTTGCATTTGTCTTCTTCTTGAACACCCATTTGCTGCCAATGGGTTCCTTACAGCCGACAACTCCACTAGATCCCAAGCCTCATTTTTGTGCAAAGATGTCATTTCATCAACCATGGCCTCTTTCCAAAGTTTTCCATCCTCTGAATTTACTGCTTCCTTCATAGTTCTGGGATCATCATCAGCAATAGATAGAGAAAAGTTTGAATAGAAAGTAGATAGACTATACCTTTCTGGTTTCCTTCTTTCTCGAACTGATCTTCTCATACGCGGAGTTTGTGGCTATTCATCTTCTGATTTCTCCTCTGTTGTAGAGTTTTATTCTTCCTCCTTTAGCTCAAACTCTATCTTCTCAGGTTCCTTTGGTTGGACTTCATGTTTAATAACATCTTTCACCTCTTTGAGCACCACATCTCGGTTGTACACAACCTTCCTTATTACTGGGTTCCAAAGCTTGTAACCCTTTAAACCATCCTTATACCCAATAAAGATGCACTTTTCAGATTTACTATCCAACTTTGTTCTTTTCTCCTTTGGAACACGCACATATGCATCACATCCAAATACCCTCAGATGTGAAAGAGAAGGTTTCTTACCAGTCCATACCTCTTGTGGAGTCTTATCTTCCAATGCTAATGAAGGTGATCTGTTGACCAGATAACATGCAGTATCCACCGCCTCTGCCCAGAATTCCTATCCTA
Source organism: Pinus taeda (assembly GCA_000404065.3). NCBI lineage: Eukaryota > Viridiplantae > Streptophyta > Pinopsida > Pinales > Pinaceae > Pinus > Pinus taeda. The sequence goes on along the minus strand of APFE031552492.1, from coordinate 14,437 downwards.
ACCTAGCATTAATGAGCATGCTTCTTGCCCTTTCCATCAGTGTCTCATTCATTCTTTCTGCAACTCCATTTTGCTGAGGTGTATCTTGATAAAAAATGGATCCAAAACACTCTCTAAAGTCTTCGAAATCTACTTAAAATCGTTAAAAGACCAAATAAAAATTGCATGAGAAAACCTTACAAAAAGGCGGAATAACACTATCAGGAGGAAAAAACCACAAGAAAATAGTGAAAATAGAGGCTTGAACAATGAATGCATAGCAGCCGTCAGATCTAGCCGATCAACGATCTAGATCTAATTGGCAAATCGCAATCAGCACGAGTAGATGGAGGATACCGACGCATATCATATATGAGTTGCGATGGCGATCGGCAGAGTCAATGAGGATGGTAAATCAAGTGCACAGATCGATGGCCCATGTTGTGTCACAACATCGCAATTGAAAACCACAATAGATCGAACCAAGGTTATCACGATATGTGATTGTGATCAATCACATCGTGATATTGCAATCGGAGCTACACAAAGGAGTGAGACTTATACACATATATGTATGTGACACAATCAACCAGGCCTGATGGATATATAAACATTATTGCATGAGATTTGAGATCTGTCGAAAGGAATTTTCAATGCATTTTTGCATATTTCTTTATTTAACGAAATACAAAGAAACAACACAGATGCGATGGAACCTAGACTCGAAGGGGTTTGGGAATGAAAATTTATATCATTTCAAATCCACCCAAAGCTATTTTGGGCATTATTTTCACAGTTTTAATGTATTTTTAAAATACAAAGGGATAATGCTAAAGCAACTTGCGATAGCGACTCATAGGCGGACCCGATAGACTAGATTTGAGGACTTTTGAAGTCCGATACACAGTGTTTTTGGCGGATTTTCTCAGCTTCAAATACATTTCTCTGTGTTAACAGAGAGTAGTTGTTTCAGGGGTTCCAAAGGCCCGATGCACTCTTACATTGCAAAATAGGTGTCCGCCTCCCCTTAATTCATTATGCAATGATTGTGTAACGCTAGAAGAGGGATTGGAGCAAACAGAGGTCGGGAGACAAAAAGCCGAGAAGGAGAAACAAACATGCAGCCCAGATTGGCTTTATAGCCACAGACATAAAGCAAACAAAGTAGGCAGTATGGAAGGCAGTGCCAAGATAAAGCAAAGAAAAAAATAGAGAGTGACTGAGAGAGTTTGTGTACTCGGAGAGGAAACAAATTAGGCAGTATGGAAGGCAGTGCCAAGATAGAGCAAAGACAAAAATAAAGAGTGACTGAGATAGTCTGTGTACTCAGAGAGGCTTGAGAGGCTCAAGAAAACTCTTGTTGTTGTATCTGTTGTGTATTAGTGGTCACCACTGAAGGCTGGACCAGGAGACGTAGCCCAGGATCATTGGGTGAACTCCTTATTAAATCTGTTGTGTTTATGTGTGTTAGTCTATTATGCTTCTTTACTACTTCATTGTCTGTGTATTTCATAATCTTATCGATCCATTGCATAAAATAACATAGGCAAATCCATGCACATGAGTCTGTAATACCTTATTAATTGTATTAGATCTCATTATCAGATCAAGTGGTATTAGAGGTTCAGGTTGCTGGGGTTAGACAAGCTTGTGCTGGATTGATGAATGATAACTAGGTCAAAGCTCAAATTAGGAGAAGGAGAACTGGTTGAAGCTAACCCAAAAATAGGAGGAGTCCATCCTAGGAGGAAAATGGCAAAAGAAAATCCCTTGGAATTAGACTCTTACTTCATGGATGGTTTCATGACCATGAGAGCTATGGTAGAAGAGATGTATTGAGAATTTAAGAAAAGTAGAAGTGAAGACTCTTCAACCTCCAAACAATGCAAAGGGACATAGGAATCTCTTCTCGATGGCTATTCTAAAGGCAAAGGGAAAGGAAAAGAGGCTCCTCTATCCACACCTCCTAATAGCCCTAAAAATAAAAATAAGAAAACATCTTTGATTAAATTAGATGTTAAATTTGATTTGCCAATATATGATGGAGAATTAAATGCAAAAAAGCTAGATAACTGGATTAGAGAGATTGATGTGTATTGCAGGGTGCAGAATATTGATTCCGAAATTCAATTGGCTAGCCTACGCCTTGGAGGAACTGCCTTGGTATGGTGGGAAGGTAGGACACAAGTTGACTTGCAGAAGCATGGTAAAATTCTTTCTGTTTGGAGTGAATTTGTTTCTGCCATTAAAAAACAATTCTATCCACTAGCTTATATGCAGCAAGCTATAATGAGTTGGAAAAATCTTCGCCAATTAAAAGGGAAAAGTGTACAAAGCTATACCCAAGAATTTAGAAAAAGAGCTTTGATTCTAGGCATTTCCTTAGACTCACCTAAAACTTTGCTGAAGTATATAGGTGGTCTGCATAGTTATTTGAGGCACACCATTCTCATGTTTAACCCTACTAGCATAGATGAGGTATATGTTCAAGCTACACATCTAGAGGCTTGAGGGAAGAATGTGAACACAGAGATTGGGGGATCATCAAAACCCACTACAAGCAAGAACAAGGAAAAGAGGAAGTGGAAATGGGAAGAGAGAAAGGAAAATTCTATACAGAAAGCCAAACCTTCATGCACTCACTGCAAGAAGGATTGAAATGATGATGAACATTGCTAGTCTTTGCATTCGGAGCTGAAACCCAAGAAGTTCGATGGAAATAAGAAGAAGATTGTTGCTGTTATACAGAAAGATTTGGGGTCAGACTCTGGTGATGAAACAACAATCACAGCTATAGGTATAAAAGGTAAAAATTCTTAAGGATCTACTAGTAATTCTGCACAAACTATTGATAGTGAATAAAATGAGAGGAAAAGACATGAGCTTTTTCATATTAGAGTTATTTCCAAGCATCAAAATATTGATACTTTATTTGATAGTGGCTCACAACTAAACTTGATTTCCGAAGCAATTGTAAAGAAATTGGGACTACTAACCACACCTCACAAGAAGCCATATCCATTAGGTTGGGTATGTGATAAAGAAAAGCTACAAGTGACTAGACAATGTAAACTTAGGTTTTCTTTTGGGTCAGCATTTGTAGATGAGGTTGAGTTAGATATTGTTCCCTTGGATATATGTCGAATTATTTTAGGAAGTCCTTACTTTTATGATAGAAAAGTCATTTTCTATAGAGTTGAAAATAAGTATCAACTCATTAAAGATGGAATAGAATATATTGTAAGAGCTCATAAACAATAGAATAATTATACTCTCATAAACTCAAGCAAGATGAAAAGAATTGTAAATTCATGCAAGCAATTTTTACTGATGGTTGTAAAGGAAAGGAAACTTGATAAAACTAATGTATTTGAAGGTTGTGATGCTAAACAACAAGCTAATTTAGAAAAATTTGTTTCAGAATATGATATCCTATTTCAAGAACCTAAAGGTCTGCCACCCAAAAGGGAAATTGTACATGATATTAATTTGCAGCAAGATGTTCCATTGCCTAACATCAGAATGTACATGTTATCCACTTTAGAGAATTTAGAGATCAAGAAGCAGGTACAAGAGCTGCTCAAGAAAGGGTTCATAAGACCAAGCACATCACCATGCAGATCTCCAATTGTGTTGGTGAGGAAGAAAGATGGTTTGTGGAGGATGTGCATTGATTACAAAGCATTGAACAAAATAACGATCAAGAATCGTTATCCCCTTCCTCGCATTGATGATCTATTGGATCAGTTGAAGGAAGTTGTTTACTTTTCCAAGTTGGACTTTCATAGTGGTTACCATCAGGTTAGAGTAGCAAAGCAAGATGCATGGAAGACTTCTTTCAAGACAAAGCAAGGGTTGTATGAATGGCTAGTTATGGCTTTTGTCTTTACTAATGCTCCTACCACTTTCATGAGAGTTATGAATGATGTACTCAGGCCTTTTATTGATGATTTTGTAATTTTATATTTGGATGACATTCATGTTTTCAGTAAAACATGGGAAGAACATTTGAAGCATGTAAAGAAGACTCTAGATGTTTTGAAAAAAGAAAATCTCTATGTTAAATTATCAATGTGTGAATTTGGCAAAACATTTTTAAATTATCTGGGTCATATTGTAGGGGGTGGTGAACTGAAGATAGATCCCTCTAAGGTTGAAGTCATTGTAAACTGGCCTAAACCCAAATCTGCTACATAAGTTAGAAGCTTCCTAGGAGCAACATAGTATTGGAGAAAGTTTATTGCTAACTTTTCCTTAATTGCAACTCCCTTACATGCTTTGACAAGATTGAACAAGGTGTTTTAGTGGGGAGGCAAATAGAATAAAGCCTTCGACACCTTGAAAGAAAAAATTAGTACAACACCAGTACTAGCATTGCCAAATCTTCAAAGACCATTTGAGATTGAAACAGATGCCAGTGACTATGCCATGGGAGCAATGTTGATGCAACATGGTAAACCCATATGCTATCATTCTGAGACTTTTAATTCTGCAGTAGTTAATTATCCTACATACGATAAATAATTGTATGCAATAGTCCAAAGTGTGAAAAAGTGGAAGCATTACTTAATGGGCAAGGAAACAATGATACATACCGATCATCAGCCACTTCAATATTTGCACTCACAAACTAAATTGCAGCATTCAAGACACTATAGGTGGATGGGTTTCCTACCACAGTTTCATCTAGTCATCAGATATAAGAAAGGCATACACAATAAAGTTGCAGATATGTTGTCTAGAACAATTATAAATGCATCAAATATACTTAAGCATAACTCAGTAATGTATGAAAGATACATTGAACAATATGCTCGAGATATAGATTTTAAAGATGCATATGCAACTTTATGTCATGGAAAACAAGTAGAAGAATTGGCTTATCATGTTAAGGACCAACTCTTGTATCATTTGGGAAAGCTATGCATTCCATAAACTAAAAGAGTTAACATAATTAGGGAAGCACATACTTCTCTGATATCAGGTCATTTTGGTGTAAGTAAAACAGTTGCATAGCTGCAAAGATTCTACTATTGGCCAAAAATGCATGAAATAGTTTCTAGATATATTAAAGGGTGTACCATGTGTGCTAAAATTAAGGCCAACAATAGAAAACTAGGCTTGTAAACTCCACTTCCAGTTCCTTCTCATCCTTGGGAAAGTGTTTCCATGGATTTTGTTGGGGGATTGCCAAAATATGGAAAAGGTCATGACTATTTGTATGTTATTATGGATAGGTCAGCGAAATGTGTATTTTAATACCTTGTAACAAACAGATTACAGATGAAAAAACAACGAAATTGTTCTTTCAGCATGTTGGGGTGCATTTTTGGTTACCCACTTTCATAGTATCTAATCGAGATTCTTGATTTGTTGGGAAGTTTTGGTCAAGTTTGTGGGAATTGATGGACATCAAATTGAAGAAAAGAACAATCTTTCATCCACAAACAGATGGCAAAACAGAGGTAGTCAATAGGACAGTGATCCAGTTTCTCAGGGGTTATTGCAGCAAGCATTACAAGCTTTGGGATGAACATTTATGTTTTGTGCAACATGCTTACAACCGTGCTAAGCAATCTTCTACACAGAGATCTCCTTTTAAGACTTGTTTTGGTTTTATAGCAAGGTCTCCCTTGGATTTTGTCTTTGAAAAAGACATAGTGGTTTATGGACACAATGATGTGGACAAAGCAACCAGGTTCATTGAACAGATCCAATAAATTCACCAGGCAGTGCAGGAATAGCTGGAAAAGAGCCAATTCAAGTACAAGGCAAAGCATGATAAGCATCAGATGGAGCATAGCTTCCAAGTTGGTGATAAATTATGGCTGTATATCAGCAAGGACAGAATGGAAGGTGAAGGAAAGAAGCTGAAGCCAATAAGGTATGGGCCTTTCAAGATTCTTGAGAAAATTGGCGAGAATGCTTTTCACCTTGATTTGCTAGCTTACATGCACATCTGTTCAGTGGTAAATGCAGAAAATTTAAGACTGTTTGAACCTTCATTAATTGAATATCCCGAAGAGCAAAGTCAATTGCCTTCTATTGATGATTTGTTGCCTGAATATCTAATTGAGTTGTAGGAAGATACAGTTCTGGACAAGAAGGTAAGAACCACGCGCAGAGGGGATGTTGAGTACCTAAGAATTGGACTCAGAGGTTCAAAACCTAGAAATGCAAAATGGATAGAGATTGGGGAAGTGAGGGAGCTGTATCCTCACTTGATCGATACTTGAAAATAACTTTTGGTGGTCCAAAATCCTTTTTCAATGGGAAGGCGTGTCCAAAATGGATCGAAAACACTCTCTAAAGTCTTCAAAATCTACTTAAAATCGTTAATACCAAAAAAAATTTGCATGAGAAAACCTTTCAAAAAGGCAAAAAAACACTATCGGGAGGCGAAAACCACAAGAAAACAGTGAAAACAGAGGCTTGAACAATGAATGCACAACAGCCGTTAGATCTGGCCGATCAACGGTCCAGAACTGATCGGCAAATCGCAATTCGCACAGGAAGATGGAGGATATTGGCGCATATCATATGTGAGTTATGATGACGATTAGCAGAGTCAATGAGGATCGTCGATCAAGCGCGCAGATCGACGGCCCAAGTTGTGTCACAACATCACAATTGGCAACCACAATAGATCAGACCAGGGTTATCGCAATATGTGATTGTGATCAATCGCATCGTGATATCGCAATTGGAGATAAACAGAGGAGCAGGACTTATACAAATATATGTATGCGACACGATCAATCGGACCCAATGGATATATAAACATTATTGCATGAGATTTGAGATCCACCTAAAGGCATTTTCAATGCATTTTCACATATTTCATTATTTAACGAAATACAAAGAAACAACGTTGATACAATGGAACTCGGACCCGAAGGGGTTTGAGAGTGAAAATGTATATCATTTCAAATCCACCCAAAGCCATTTTTTGCATTATTTTCATAGTTTTAATGTAATTTTAAAATACAAAGGGACAAGGCCGAAGCGACTTTCGATAGCGACTCATAGGCGGACCCGATATGAGTATAGACTAGATCTGAGGACTTTTGAAGTCCGATACACAGTGTTTTTGGTGGATTTTCTCGGCTTCTAATACATTTTTTGTGTTAACAAAGAGCGTTTGTTTAAGGGGTTCTAACAGACCAAGGCACTCTTATGTTGCAGAATAGCTGGCCACCTCCCCTTAATGCATTATGCAATCATTGCGTAATGCTAGGAGAGGGATTTGAGAGGACAGAGGTCGGGAGACAGAAAGCCAAGAAGGAGAAATGAACATGCAAACCAAGTAGGCTTTAAAGCCACAAATAAAGATAAAACAAAGTAGGCAGTATGGAAGGCAGTGCCAAGATAGAGCAAAGACACAAACAGAGAGTGACTGAGAGAGTCTGTGTACTTAGAGAAGCTTGAGAGGTTCAAGCAAACTCTTGTTGTTGTATCTGTTGTGTATTGAGTCTCAAATTGAGCTCATACTATTTTAAAACTCTGTTTCAAGACATAATAGAGAGGTCACCACTGAAGGCTGGACCTTAGAGATGTAGCCCAGGAACATTAGGTGAACTCCTTATTAAATCTATTGTGTTTATGTGTGTTAGTCTATTATGCTTCTTTACTGCTTCATTGTCTGTGTATTTCACAATCTTATCGATCCATTGCATAAGATAACATAGGCAAATCCATGCACATGAGTCTGTAATACCTTATTAATTGTCTTAGATCTCATTATCAGATCATATATGGATTAGTCTTCTACCATGCTATACCACACTTCTTTTAGAATTCTTCAAATTCCTTATACAAAACTCTCCACCCTTACTTATGCTCAACACCTTTATCTTCTTCTCTGTCTAGTTTTCCACCAGAGCCTTAAATTCTTTAAACCTGTCAAAGACTTTAGATTTCTTCTTAAGGAAATATATCCACGTATTCCTTGAGAATTAATCTATAAATGATACATAGTACACTGAATTAACTAGTGATGGAACCTTCACAAGTCTAAACACATCACTGTGCACAAGCTCTAATATATGTTTTTCCCTCTTACCACTAGAGGGGAAAATCACCCGATTTTGCTTCCCATATACACAATTTTCACAGAAATCAAAATCCAGAGAGCTATTACTCATACCTTCTACCATACCTTTACCATGAAGTATTCGAAGGCCCTTCTCTCCAATATGTCCAAGCCTTTGATGCCACAACATGGACTTCTCTCCAGAGACCACTAGATTTTCTGCTCCACTTTCAGGAACCACAAAACTGTTACACCCATAAATAATAGTGTTACCTTGCAACTTGTAGAAAGTTCCAATATGAACTCCCTGCATCAATACAAGTGCTCCCCGAACCATTTTTCAAGTATCCTTCTCGAACACTATTTTTACACCTGCATCATCCATCTTGCTTACAGAAATCTGATTTCTAGCTAATGCAGGAATATGCTAAACACCCGGAAGCGTTCTCACCCTTCCATCTTGCAACTTCAAATTTACTTTTCCATGACCAATGATTCTAGCCTTCCAGTCATCCCCCAAGAATACATCACCACCATCATATTTTTCATGCTCGTAGAACCATTCTCTATGGGCAGTGAAGTGAAAGGATGCACCTAAGTCAATCAACCATGCCTCATGATCTACATGTGTACTTGAAGAAGCCAAGTACACATCCCCACCTTCATTTGAGGTGGTTTTCGCCTCTACAGAAGGAGTATCATCAAATCCTTTTCCTTTTGTTAGAGTCGGTCTAGTTATCCCTCCGTCAGAGATCAAAGTTCTTTTTGCATTTCATGTTTAGGTGTCCCATTAGTTTCTATCAGTTGCATTTCGTTAGGCATGCCATAACTCTGACGGAATGGTTTGTGTCACTTATTCCCCTCATGCTTGGCGCTGCTGGTTCAGGTATATTCATAAAACTTCAAAGGTCATTTACAGTCATGTTTCAAATTTTTAGGTCTTAGGTCTAGGGTTGAGACATTTTGTTTTGCAAAGTCTAAGAAGACCAGCAGGCCAGAGGGATGTCTTCGATAGATGGTTACTTCAATAGTTTTCATCATTGTACAGATAAATTAGGACTTCTCTTCAAAACTCTATTTTGAAGATAAGTATTCATCTCATTTTTGTAAAAAAATTTCAAAAATTTCAGTTCTTGAATCATCCAAGTGCAGCCTTGGTCTCCTTTGCCAGAGCATATCACAGCTATCCCTGCAAAAAATTATCAAAGAAAATCATTATTTCAACCAAATTTAAGGAGGAAACCAAAAAGGTCAGAGTTTATTAATCCTGAAAAAGTGTCAACGACAAAACATAAGAAAATGGGTTATGGACCAAGCAAAAATCAAAAGGGAGTCTATATGAAGATATTTCACATCATTTTCAACTCATTCCACATACCAAGAGTGAAGAGCACCATTCCAAAGCGAATTTGTGAATTTGCATGCAAGATTGGAGCATTTCAGGGGCGCACGACACATCAGACTGGGCGCGGGGCGCATCAAGGGCGCGCGGTGCATCAGGCACCAAATCACAGTGGAAAATTGCACGCGCGCGGCGCATCAGAGGCGCGTGGTGCGTTGGGTGAGGCGCGCGACGCACTGGGGTTTAAGCCCAAAATTGGTTCGGATAAACACCAAAATGCCTCCTCTCCACACAAATTTGTAGGTAGGCTCATATCCATGACTTATTCTTGGTTTTTGAATGGTTAATGTAGTGGATTTATGATATGTTTGCCTTAGAAAACCAAGTGGAAAACCCTCCTTTGTCCATGAAATTGCTGTAGGGTTTGAATGGAAAAATTGTTGTAGGGTTTCAAAAACTGAATGTTACCAAGGTTATCATTTTTTCCCACTTCCTTTTCTTTCCCATTCCCCAAATTCACCATTATTTTTCCCCAAAAATTCCCTCATAAAGCCTACACTATACTCCCTCAAATCCTAGTCCCTCACTTCTATTACAAAACACATTATCCCTACCTCATCCCAAAACCCTAAAATCCAAGATTTCCATGTCCCTTCCCTTCTCTAAATTCCTTGTTTTATTTCCATGTTCCCCATTTCTCTAATGTTTTCCCTTTCCTAATATTCCCTTGTACATTTGTGTCCCCTTGGTCACAACATTTTTAGAGCAAAAGAAACAGTTTACAGTCAATTTTGCACACAGTTATACATCAACATATATATATTCCAGCTATCTTGTTTCTAAAGACATGTCAGAGACCGAGTCAGTATATGAGTAGGAGTATGATAGTGATTCTACACCGGAGTTAAATGTGCCAAATGTGCCACGGAGGTATCACAAAGGTGGCAAAAGTGGTCAGCATGTTAGGGAGGAGCCTACTTCTTTGGCTCAATTGCAAGCTTGCCCACTTGCAATGGATTGTTTTTGGCGCCAATCATGTTTCCAATACTGTGAGATGATCTCACAAACTCAGCATCATCGAGAACTAGTCCATTTATTTCTTCTACAGTTACAGGATGGTCATGTAAACCTTGCCAGAGTGAATTTAACCTTGTCACCCAAGACTATTGCTCAGGCCACCGGAATACCAAATTTAGGGGAGGAATGGAGTAAACGGCAGCTGTTAGACAGATTCTACTATGAGACATATATCAAACCCGGGTATATGAGACACTTGAGTGCAACTTTTCCTTTCAGATTCCTAAGAAATGAGTTTGCACCATTGATGAAACTCATCATTCGATATTTCAGTTGCGAGGGCAGATTCTCGCGTCTCTATGCGTACCATGTCCGTTTGTTGATGCATTTCACAAGGGTACGTATGATGAACATTTCGTTTTTCATGTGTCGCAACATAGAGAGGATGGTGCCTTTAGTACAAAGGAAGATCCCAGCACATCAGCATAAGAGCATATATCATTATGCATTGATCAAAATCATAGTGATGCATCAATTGGCACAGCAGGGCATTACTTGGGAGGATTTCATCTCGCGTGATTAATTTTCAGCGCTACAGCTGCCTCCCGAGATAATTCATGATGAGGGATTGCCTTCACACCAGCCAGACATTCCTGAGACTGAGCATATAAATGCTCCTCCATATGTGACATACCAGTGAGGCCACAGGGCCTTATTTGCATCTGCACGACGAGTACTATCTCCACCCGGGGTGGAAGGGGTCTCGTTGACTTCATCAGCACAGCGAGTATTATCTCCACATCATGTGGAAAGGGTCTCACCTTCTTCTTCAGCACAGGTACAGATCCAGGATAGGGGCAAGAGGCCCATGATTGATGAGGGTCCTTCAGGAGGTCAGGACATGGATATCATTGATGTTGATGCTAGCTCTCCTAGCTCTGAGCTAAAGGAGATCATCCAAGAGCAAAGGGCTGAGAATAAGTCACTGCAAAAGAAATTGCAGATGGCTAAGTGGGTGATCAACTACTTGGAGCAGCGCAACAAACAACTGGAAGATGAGCATACACTTTATGAGCTGCGGAAAATCTGGGAAGACCGAGAATTGGCCCGAAAGAGACCCGGTGATTTGACACCTATTGATCGAGAATAAATGCTCATCCGGGTGAACACTCATTTGGAGAAGTTGTTGGCAAAGGCAAACAGAGACAAGGACATGCTTCGTCATATGAAAACTCACTATTGGGCTCGCATGC